>MU392605.1:98811-211961 GCA_022578505.1 Nemania abortiva | reverse complement strand
ATTATTTTATTTATAATTTAAAAAAACTATTATATTAATATATAAATATATTATAGCTTTTAATAATATAATTAATTTTATTAAAAAGTTTAATAATTTTAAATTTTTAAAACTATATTTGCTATAATAATTAATAAATTTATTAATAATAATAATAATATTATTAAAAAACTATTAAAAATATTTTTTTGTTTTATTTGTTTTTTTTTTTTTTTTTATTTAGTAAGCCCGAAGCTTTACTAACCTTTTCTTTTTATACAACTAGTTTTATATAAATGCTTTTACTAATTATACGATAATATTTATTAATTTTGGACGAAAGTTCGGAAATTTAACGCCTGCAAACGTAACCGCAAACTACTATTAAAAATATTTAAATTTTATAATAAATTTAATAATATTATAAATATTATTAATTAAATTTTAATAATTAAAATTAATAATAATATTTATTAAAACTTATTTAAAATTAAAATTAAAAGTTTTATTATATTTAAAAATATTTTTATTTATTTATATAGTATTTTTTATTAAAACTTTATTATTAAATAATATATATTTTATAATTATATTATTAAATTAAAAAAATAAATTTTTTTTTAAAAATTAGTTATTATTTTTAAGCTTTTTATTTTATTAATTTTATAATATAAAAGTTTATATATTAGTTTTTTTAATATAATAGTTTTTATAAAAAAATTAAAAAATTATTTATAAATTTATTTTATTTATTTTATTATTATTAAAAAAAAAATAATTTAAAGCTTAAATTTATATTTTTATAGCTTTAATTACTATTTTTTTTATAGTTTTAAATATTTAGTTAGCATTAGTTTTATAAATAAGTTATAGCTATTTAATAAAGCTTTAAAATAATAATTGCTATATATATTTATAAATAATACTGCTGCTTTATTAATTATTATATTATTTAAATAGCTTTAAATATTTTATATATTTAAAAAATTTGCTATAGTTTTAAAAAAGTTTATATAAAGTTATAAAAATATTATTTATTATTTAAAAAAATATTAAGCTATTAAACAGCTATTATTTTTTATTTAAATATAAAATTTAAAAGTTTTTAAAAAAAAAATTTAGCTAAAGCTAACTTTATTTAATAATAAATTATAACTTATTAAAAAAAATATTATATTAATAGTATAACTTTTAAAATTATTATTATTATTATTTTAGTTATTAATTTTATTTATAAAAACTTAGTTAGCAAAATATATAATAGCTATAATATTAATAAAAATTTAGCTTTTAATTAAAATAAATTAAAATATTATTTATTAATAAAAAAAATTAGTTATAAATAGTTTAATTATAATTTTATAAACTAATAATAAAAATATTTAAAATAGTTTTTATTATTATTTTAATATACTTTTAATATTTTTTTAATACTAGCTATATTAATTAAATATAAAAAAGTTTTTAGTTAAACTAAACTAATAATAACTATTTAATAGCTATAACTTAAAACAACTATTTTAAAAGCAATTTAATACTTTTAATACTAACTAAAAAACAATTTTAAAAGTTTGTAAGCTATAATTTATTATAAAAAAAACTAATAAAAAAGCTAATAAAATAGCTAATAAATTTACTTAGTTTATTTAGTTAACTAATTAATTTAATTTAATTAAAAAATCTTATTAAGTTAGTTAAACAGGCCTTAAAACGTTTTAAGTCAGTTAAATTAAGCTAAAGGCGATTACTTTGGCTTGTTTTGGTTGTGGGGAACGCTGAAATAGCTAAAGATTTAATAGCGTAGGGATTAAACATACTATATAGCTATTAGTTTTCACATCCTTGGAAAATGGGAGGCGATAATAAGAGACTCTTTCATAGGAACGGGTTGCAAAATATTACCAGGCAATAATTACTAACCATCATGAAAACTCTGGGACGGTAGGCACCGCAGTCTGTCGCAAGGATCACAGCCGTACAAGTTATCGGATCTCTGGAGTATAAGTGCCAGCTGCTTTCCCTCAATCGTCTGTGCAGCTAGAAGTACAATGAAATAATCGTTATTGATCTTTGCGGCAGGAAGAGTGATTGACAGTCCGTTGTTTGTCAGGACATAGTCAGAAGTCCGAGAAGAGAGTGGGATATATTCCTCGCCTCCAGCAAATGCGCATGGGTGAGGCGCTAAAACGCCGCCAGGGGCCGCCTCCTCGTATTTAATACGGCCACTTATTTGGTTTGGTTGGCTCCAGCAAAAGATCGTCTGATCGTTTGACCTTCGAATAAGTTCTTCCTGAAAGCGCAAGAACGCTCGCTTCCCCTCCCCATAGAGTAGTGGCATATTGACCCCGAAGAGACCCAGCAGGCAGTACGCGATATCTTCTTCTCTCGTTGTTTTGCGGCGGGCAGCCCACGACATTCGTACTGAGAAGCCAGCCGTGAAGATGAGATCCCGATCATTAAGATATTGGGTATCGATACCGGTGATCTTAGATATCCGAGTACAGAACTCTGGGTCGTGTTTCCAGCCAATCCTCTGCCAGTTTGAGTTGAAGAAGTAGACATATTGGGGTGCAAGTAACTCTTGTAGCGTCCAGCCTCGAGTAAACCATCTACATCGACGCAGTTGCTCTGTATGAACGGGTCCAGCAGTGTCGTCGTCTTCAGCGTAGGAGGATTGAGTTTTATGTAAATCTGATAAGTAAACATAGCAGCGACTTGATTTGGCATACCATGCGAACATTGAGTTGATGGCTTCCGAGAGTTCTGTGCTGTTTGTTTTATCGATGCCTACAACTTTGTTAGACTGCTCATCCCTTTGCTGACTTCTTTTCTTAGTTCGTACAGATTGTGTCAACCCAAAGGTAATCGAGCCGATCTGCTCGTGCCCGCGCACATGCTGCGTGTATCTTGTAGCCTGCTTTGTTCCTGTTGCTCCAATCCTGGAAGGTTACCTCCTCTTCTCCCCAGGTATGCGACAATATGGCATATCTCGGTATTGTGACCCCGAAGAATTCCTCAAATTCTAGAGACCGTGTGTCGATGAGCCTCATTGTGCGCCCGCTAGATAAGATCCCATAAGAAGACAGTAGGTGGAAAAAACGATGCTGAATTGTTCATGGCAGCTCTTGTCTTCTTGCGCGGGGTACACGGCTGACTTGAAGGCCACACGTGAGTAATGCTACCATGATATTGCTGCCTTAGGCTGGCCAGGGCCCTAGTCTCATAATGAACCCCTGTGCTTGGCTGCATATATACAACTCCAATAAATATAACTGTTAACGGGGATATTTGATTGATGAAGCCCTTTTGTATTGAATTTAAGTCCCCGAGTATAAAGATATGAAGTTGCGATCATATCACCCTATACTTTCATAGAAAGAAAATGAAAAGTATTAAGTTTCATGTGATTAAATATCTAAGAAAAGCTGTAATGGCTTCTACTAGGTGTTTAAATACTATCAGTTCTTGTTTACCAATCATTCCTTAAAGTCTTTCGCAGAAAGGTGTCACAGTTCCTACTGTTGGTGATGCCAGGTTGACTTATTGTTATTGCACAAGGAGGGAGGTTCTAGCTAAGTAGGCTAATCTGCTAGGTTAGTTTATATAGACTAGGCTAGGGCCCGTGCAGCCCTCTCTTGGGTTTAGTTCCGTGACAAAAGGCCCTATGTATATCTCTTCTTAACGTTATCGTAGCGGATACCTGAACCCAGCGGCACAGCTAGTTGCCCCTATTCCCGCTTCCGTTGTATATCATCCACCCCCCAGATCAGTTGCAGTATGATCGTAGACTGTACAGCAGATCCCACAAATAATACCAGTTGACTTGCATCAGGACCACGACGAAAATACCCAATGGCCAAGAACGGGGCTATGACTCCGAGCCCAGCCAGCAGCCAGCTCCAGCGGTTGTACGAGTTCTGCAGGCTCTTGTGACGGAGGGCAGGCAAGACCGTTACATACAAGCCCAACAACTGCATTAAGGCGCTTTGCGCTGTGTTGTAGAATTCCGGGCTATTCCAACCGAGATCTTTTGGGGCCTGGATCGCCACGCTATACCCGTATGCTGAAAGTATTGCTGAGGCAATCGTGAAGAGCGTTGTGAATGTGATCAAGGTACCGTTACTCTATCAAGCAGAACTGTTAATAACGAGGATGCATTCTGGTTCTGATGGAAACTCACAATAAAGCCACTGAGAAGTTTCCCGAGAAATTTCCGACTTGATTTAGTCTCTTTCATCTCTTGTCGACGAGTAGAGGACAGTGTATCATCGGTCGTGTCAACTTCTACTACCGGTCGTCGTTGCCGCAAGGTGGGTTTTACGCCTATGCGCACCTATTAGTTATGAACTCATGAGTCGAGAAGAATATACACACTTACCTCTTTTCTTATAATACACCTCAAGCGCGACTTCGGCGCTGTTTAAGAAGCCATTCAGCAGAGTCCTTCTTTTATCGATACCCTGCATACGCTTCGCCGGGGCATTAGGGACATTCCCGTATTCAGCGATGAGAAGAGGCCCGTAATGGTCGAGCCGTATTGCCGGTGCAGTTAGCCGTTCAATGATGAAATTGAGTTCAGAATTGCTCATGCGCTCCCCATGCTGGTCCAGGTTCCATTCCCGAAGGATGAACTCAAAGTACTTTTGCCAGTATCGGATATCGTCAAAGTCCTCAAAGTGAGCTTCTGGATCAGTGTAATCGTACCCGACGGGCTCGTCGCCTTTCTCAAGCTCAAGAACGCCGTATTTGATATAATTAGAGCCGAGGACTTGCTCATCTACATCTTGAATGGCACTGATAACCTCGCGGACGAAGTCACCTAGAGCTTGAGTGCGTCCTACTGCGGCCATTGGATTTAAGATTTGGTGAGTAGTGAACAAGAAGCTCTTTGGATTTGCGTGGTCTTCATTCTACACTTCTATAATGGCATAGAAGGACATGAGAGGCAAGGACGCGATCCGTCGGTGACGTCATAGCGGTGCAGACTATTGAGGGCTGCGGTTAGGCTGATCAGCACAACTACTCTCGTTGCGGTTAGGTTAGGGCTGAGTATTTGCCCCCACGGGTTCGGCGTAGTTCTATGTAGAACAAGTCTATTCTGCGATTCTTACTTGTGCTAAATACGGGGAATATTTAATTAAGCCATACTCCATGAAGAAAGATTGCGCGGCGAAGGCTTGCGGTGAGAGTAGTTAGACACAAGAGTTTGACTCCCACGTTAGAACCGACTGTGGGTTGAATAATCTGATGACCCATCCTCCATGCTCCTGAGTTCATGATTAAGAGGCATCAACATTTCGACATTTTTTATATGCAATTATCCTTCGGAAGTAAGGTGGGTTAATCCATGTTTCTTAATATTGAGAGCAATGAGACTATTAGCTAGTTAAAGGTAGCTGTATAACTGGAGTTGTGTTCATTATGGGAATATACAAGTTTTAAAAGCAATTTAATAATTATGATGTAGTGTTTATTAACCTATTTTTTCTTCCTTTGCTTCCTTTATTGTCATTACCGTTATTCGGACGGCTCTTAGCCCCTAAGGTCGATTGCATGATCTATTTAACAGCACCGCGACTCTGAAACTCTATTGCTTCATTACTTGAACATTATGTGAACGAGGTAAGGTGGAGTATCTCTGGTTACATTACACTCAGATATAATTAAATATGGGATTGATCTCATGAGGAAACATATTCTGTGCTTTCCACGGCAATAGGAGAAACGATAGCATATTCGATGGGCTTTCTTCATGAGTTCCTAATTATCTGTCGAATGTGCTAGATATTTCATATGAACCAACACACAGAATAAACTCTAGAGTGAAGATACGCCGCAAGAGGGTAGCGGTTAGGTAGCAGCTGAGGCAAAGTATGGAGCTAGTGCTTAATATCATTGATTTTCGAGTCCTCTCTCAAGCAAGAGGAAGGCCCGCCTTCCTACACAATTGTTCTATGATACAACCACCCCGCGGGGGCCTGGCGTCAAACCTGCGGCCTAGTTGCCTGATATCTACCTATGAGAGCTGTTCAACTTGTATGACTTGCATTAGCACACACAATTCTCCTAGCTGGCCCCCACTGGCTGTGTCAGCGCGCTGAGGCCATAGGAGATGGGCTATTCCAAACCCTCTTCACGACAGTACTATGTCCACATTCGACGTAAAATAGACACATCATTCCCGATTGACGTATAAAATTAGGCTAAGGTCGGGACTGTTATTGTAAGTGTGACTGATGAGTCGCATTGGTGACCCCTCGTGTGGCAGCGGTATGCCTACCTCAGGTTGCATATCACCTGCCTGTTTGTACGAAATACCCCTCACCGAGATACTCGGTACCAATATCTCCATTGCCTCAACTGACTCGAGCTAGATATGCAAATGATATTACTTAACTTAAATAAGGCCTTCCCGTTGAGGAGAAACTAGACTAAGAGTTTCTTAGGACGTCTATTAGCGTGCTACCTTTTGAGAAGCTTTTATCACAATTATAGTGCTTTTTTTTTCACGCTAGCTCTCGTTGCTGAGACGTGCTGACTGGAGCGTCAGCGTTGAAGAGCCGGCGCCGCAACGGAAATATAAACTGCAGCTAGGTCCCGAAAGTTCCAGAGGGTTGATACCTCAGCCTGATCTGATCAACTAGTTGCATAACGGTAGAGATGTAGTTCTTAAGGAACATCTGGGCCGCCGTTAAGTAGTGAAGCCTTCCTCTACATCCATCCTGGCTCTTACCGTCAATGCTTGCTTTGTATTGATATGAAGCGCTTAGCTCGTACACTGCGTCTACTTCTAGCCCGATCGCCGGTGAGACATCAGATTTGCTCTCCGCCTATAAATGTCCGACGCCGCGTATTGAGCGGCGGATGCTCCAACCCTCCATCATCGTTCACCATGGAAGATCTAGTCACATCGTTTCCCTCTGCTGCTACCCCGCTGACTACGCTGTTCCGGGATTCGGAAGCCAAATTCCCTCATCGCTTCCGCAAACATGGCTGGTATCTGACGGTGGTATGTCTACGCGTCCGGTCCGATCTGTTCCCTCGCTGACGTGTTCCGACCCAAAAAGATCGCATCCTTGATTGGGAGCGGGCAGCAGAAGCTGGCGGGCCGGCTGTACGAGTATCTCGTGTCTCAACCGTGGTACCAAACACCGACCGAACGCCAGGCGTTGGTACGCCGCATGAGAGAGGCCATGGTCAAGTGCATCATCCTGAATGGTATCCCTGCCGTGATTGAGGCTGTCGCGTCCATCTCGGAGGTGGAGAGTCCGGAGGACCAAGACCATTCATGCTCGAGGTAAGTGGGAAGTAGATAAGACACGGCTTGTTCGGGACATCTGCATATCACCTAGATAGCTTACTACACCAGACAGCGTGCTAATATGTGATGCAGAGAAGATTGGCAAATAGGGCCCGAGAATTCTGAACGTGCAGCCAACACGCTCAAGACACTCTATCATAGTGAGAAGGGCGGAGTTACAAAGACATTCACTGCCCACCGAGATATTCGTGAGTTGAACCATTGTTCGTCTTGAATTAGGGAGCATTAGGTATCTAGGCCAGGTCCTGAATGGGCTAGTTACCTAAGTAGGTGCCTATAACCAATCACAATCACACTATTCAGTGGCTTTTCGGGTCCCTGCTTTCCTCCCACACTAGGTACCTAGTATCCACTACCTGGATAGGCAGTAATTACCTAGGCCTATCTAGCTACCTACACACACCCTGACTCGACACCTTCCTCGCCGCCCATCCAGCAGGATGCATTAGCGGCGTGACTGCCCGATGATGCTGTGCATACCCAAACAAAACCAAACCTATCACGTCTCTGGTTCTCCATTTTAATTCTTTTTGAGCCGCCCGATTACTAACCTCGCCCCCAATTCTTCCTTCGAAATAGCGTGGATCTCGGCAAACGTGTCTTACGGCCTTTTCCTCTCCGACCATCGCATCCTAGACATCCAGGAGACCGAGCTCGTTGTTCTTGCGGCTATCATGGCCCAGAACCTGCGAGAGCCAACCTATTGGCACCTCCGTGCCTGCTTGCGCGTTGGCATGCAATCAGTAGAGGTCGATGCTATACACATCGAGGGCGTAGCGGCGTTCGGCGGTAAGACGCTCCAAGTACAGCGCGTCTTCGATGTGACGGATGCCTGACTACGACAGCCTATGTCTATGCTACACTTTCTGTTTTTCTATCCGCGTCAAATGTTCATTCTCACTCAATCTATCACTCGTGCGGTTATGGTTGGCTTCGGTGTAATCGAGGTATCTACCCTACGTACCCATGATTCTACCCTGCACTCTCCCGAACGACGATCCCCTGCTGCTACTGTCCTGTCTTGTGTAATCCCTCTAGTCGTTGCCTATATTCCCTCATCGTTGCGTGGAAATGTTTGAAGACCCAGGTCCCTCGGTTCCATTCTAGCTCGTACGCCGCGGCGGCGGCTTCGTACGCCACGTGTGCATTGGTCATGAGTGTCTCGATCTCTTGCTTTTCGGCGTGTAGTTCGGTTGGCATCTTTGGCTTGTACGTCCGCGTCTTCTCGTCGAGCTCTGTGAGGGCCATTGACAGTTTCGCTAGAGCTCGCTCAGGCTTCGCCGCCTCCGAACGAGCATTTGTCAACAAGTCACTAAGGAGACTCTTGCCCTCTTCATACCTTTCCTGCTTTCGCAGTATACGCTCGTAGACCTCCACGAGTTCGTAGTCGGAGAAACCGAACTCGATTTTGCCCGTATTCAATTGTTCTAGTCTTGCGTTAAGCTGTCGCAGCACCGTCTTTTCAGCTTCCTTGAGCTTACCCTGCGCCATGTAGCAAGTGGCCATGAGTTGATGCCATACTCTGAGCAAGAAGTGCTCCTGTCCGATTCCCCTGACGAGCTCGACAGCGCAGGCAGCCAACAATCCTTCCGCCTCGAGGGGTAGGCCTCGGTCGATCTTGATAGCACCGAGAACGAGCTGCTTTCTTGCGAGCATAGTCCCCGTAGAATCGAGCGAGTCGTCGACATAGCCGTAGACCCTCTCGGCTCCATCGTAGTCGCCTACACGATAGCAGCACGGCGCCGCGGTACGTGCCATGCAAGCTGCGTACATTTTGTCGAACCGACTCCGCTGCTCGAACGTCTCTAGAAACTGTGAGCAGTGCTCCGACGTCTCCTTTCGGTGCCCCATACTCTTCAACCTGAGGGCACGCCGCATTGCCAGCATTGCGTCGGGAGTGACCCAGGCTGCCTCCGCCCTTCTGCTGTTGATGAAGTTATAGAAACGATCTGCCCGGCGCAAGGTACCGGGATCAATCGAAAAGGGCACCCACGAGTCAACTGCGATAATGCATGCCCCGAGTTTCTGAAGCTCGGTGGGGCTTAGTAGCTCTGGCATTGCATGAACATGCTCCAAGCAGATGAACAGATAAGGGTAGATGGCCTCGGCATATTTGAATTGAGAAAGGTCGTAGGCATTGACCAGGGCATGCAGCACTAGGCAAATGGCGGCGCGACAATTTTCGAACCGTTCGGCGTCGCTTTGTCTTTCTCGCAGCCAGAAGTGGACGAGGGGGTGAACAGAGACACTTCGAGATTCCCTTTTCTGCCGCACTAAGGAGAGCGATGCTAGCTTTCCGATTGCCTCCTGAGTGCATATTGTCGAAACCTTCAAGTCGTCGCGCATATCCCCAGCGAACTGACGGTAGTCTAGCCGTGTCTTGATGAAATCGAGAAAATCTCTTAAGAGGAGTCGTTGATCAGGTTGCAACTCCTGTGTAAGTGGACACAGGAGCGCGAGAGGGACATCGTCGAAATGGAAGAAAGCTGCCACGTCGAGTAGCTTTGCGGCTAGCGCGTCCGTCTCCGACACCGCCGCGAATGAGATCTCCCAAGTCGTAAATACAGTCTCCTCATAAGACCAGACGGCCTTAGGAGGCTTGTGACGAAGCAGATGCCCACGGCTCTCTCCGTAAAAGTCCATGTACCCATCAAAGCTAAGACAATGCTCGAAGATGTATGTACCAGCCTGGTCTAGCGCTAGGGGTAAGAATCCTAGGGCCGCTACTAGACGCTTTGCAGCTAGGTCGTTGCTCCCCGCTGGTATATTAGAACATCTGTACAACAATTCGACAGCGTCGTCACTGTCCATGGTATCCACGGCAATTGAGTGTCCCAGCCTATTAGCCTGCGTGCGGCGGCTGGTGATCAGAATATCGCCCCAGGGAACCTTGGGGAAAAAATCAGTGATATCAAAACTGTCGAGATCATCTACATTGTCGAAAATGAGTAGCCATCTCGGCGCGTGATCACGGGAAAGCCATCGCAACAATGCCAATGCTAGTGGAGGCATTGGCCCTGCTGATTCGGGTGCTCCAGTCTCAGGATATAACCCCAAGGACTTGGCAATCCGAGTGAAAGACTTTAACAGCTCGTCGCGGTTTATTGCGAAGATCCAGAGCACGACCGAGTAGTGTGTTTTGGTGTACGATCCGTACGCGAAGGCTGTGGCAATCTGAGTCTTTCCAACCCCGCCCAGGCCTGTAAGGACAAGCCGTTTCTGTCTTAGACCATCGCTCAAGTAGAAGTTCTCAATCATTTTCATGATCTTCTCTCGGCCCGTGAATCGAAGATTGGAGCTCACGGGGACCAAGAACGGCCACTCGAGACTTTGCCCGTTGACTAATGTGCTGCCACTAAGTTCTACGCGAGAATAAGCCCTGACGTTTCATAGGGTCACCACTACCATTTTGATTTATGGTAATGTTGGATCTCTTGGCTGCTCTCACCAGATGACTGTCTGCTCTCTTGGGTGGCTATACTCCCGGAGCGTATACGTGGGCGTAGGGTTATAGGCGAGCGCAGTTTAACAATCGCGAAGCTGCCGCTATCGTCCCTAGGAACAGACTGGGTCGCCTTCGAGGTGGTATTCTGTCGCACGTTAGCGAGACTCTTTCAGTCAGCGGGTTAAGTCTACCTCAAGCTGCAGGGTTGATTCCTGCGATGCCATCGCCTGTCCCAGCCCATTATCCAGCCCAGCCAGGGCAAGGTCTACGGCCCTAATCCTCAGAGAGTTGTTAGCTAGCTAATACTGCCGGTTCACGTGCCACGATCTTTCCCTCGTAATGAGATTATAGGGCCTGGATGAGATATACTCTATAGTCTGTTGGATATTCGGCATTTCGTGGAAGCCGTCTTGAGCACTAGATGATAGGTCTATAATGCTTCGATGTATTTTGCTCAGCAACTCGGAATTGGCGACACCGATGCAAAGAAGCAGTGCGACCTTGTGTTCTTCGATCTGATGGAGGAGCTTTGCGATCTGTTTCTCTCTCGCGATGCCGCAGAGCGCCCTCGAGTATTGTCGCACTCTACTGATACTCTGATTTGGCGAGAGGGATTCGAGGACCGTAAGTAAGGAATGGACATCTTCCATGGTGCTCTCCAGGATAGATTGGATGTGCTCTGTGTCAAGCGGCGCTATCGATTGGATAACCTTAGCGATCCGAACAAGTTGCTCCATGCTGTGTAGTCGCTTTGATAGTATTTTCGGATGGTCCCGAACTTGCCGGCATATGTGCGAGACTTGAGACACTAGGCGGACACCTAACTGTACAAGTTGAGTTGCACTTGCAATAACTCCTAAAATTTCAACACCCGACATGAGCCAAAGCGTGGGGTGCCTCTTACTGAAGGATATCTGTTGCGAACGAAGTCTATACGATTCTACGAAGAAAGCACGAGGTCTACGGCGTATTATTACTTAGATATCAAACCCTGCGTTTTTGACCTAACGGCTAGCGACAAGATATCTTGGGGTCCAACGACCAACCTAAACCCAACTACATCGTCATGTAGGCTGAGGACGGGCAACCGACTTCATCGGATAAAACACCCATCTTCCTATCCGAGAGAACCGCAGCACGATAGTGCATTTCTTGCCTCATCAGTCTGAATGTTTTTATTGGCCGGTTGTCGTCCACGGCAGTCTGTGCTGTATTGTCAACGACGCAATGGACTATATTAGCATCGCTTTCTGCCAACCATTGTCGCTATAGCCTCGCTACGTCCAGCAGATAGGCAGATCGTCGTGCATCTTTTGGGTTAGATTGTGCCAATATCTTCTTTGGGCGCTTCACCAGTAGCTCTTCACCAGTAAAGGGATACTACCACCCTCCAGTATTCACCGACTCGGATTCCGCTAGCAGTGGTACGGAGTCGAGGCTAAAACTGACAAAGCTAACGCGATAAAAGAGCACTACCGAGATATTGGAATTCAAAACTCTTAGCTGAAAGGAATATGGGCATTCGCTCGATATAGAGTTAAGTCAAATACTTCATTTCAATATGTTTTTATTGGTGTAACTAAGGTGCTAATTACGGTATCGGTTATGATGTCAGACCTTTCATCCACGGCCGGGCTCGGTATGAACTGGCTATGCAAGGCTTTCTTCATTCACAAGTTCCTCAGGTTGGGCTCCAAATGGTTCCTCCGAAAGACTAGCCGGGTTGAACACATGGCCTCGGGCCGCAGCAGAGAGAGTGGGGGATTGGGGAGGGCTAAGTAAGTAGAAGCAATAAATTCTCGCGTGAAATAACATAGAAAGTCGGAACTCCATTCTTAGGATGAGGGGTATCCAAGTATCTATAGGTCAGACGTAAGATCGCCCTTACCACCAAAAACAAGGGGCCTGATCGACTGCAAGTCACAGCCTCCTGTCAACACTAGACGGGCGTTTGACATGCTCTAACAATACTATGCAGGGCTTGCCACATCAGCACGAAACGTGACATCCTGCATTGCTTCCGGCCTAATGGGTTTGGTTTCGCTAGCGTCATTTGTGTCAACGCATCCGAGAACGAAACGCCTTAGTCTCATGATCTACGAAACATGGAAACTTCATTTCATTGGCTTAAGACACACATCACATTGCCATGCTTGGAACTGCAAAAAAAAACCGCTCGACACTAAATTCCCATCAGCAGGCAGCTAGAAGTGTACGCTACCAGCCACTGTAACATAACTACATCGACTAAAAAGCGCGGTATCGAACTTGATACGTAAGAGATCTCCAATGGCCACGATCCCCACAATATCTAACATCCTACCCAGATATGTTTTCCCATTGGGGTAGAACGATTCACTGATGACGGGTGACAGATCGCTGGGAGCGTGGACAACACCTCATACTCAATACCACTTTGGTGTATCCCAAGAAGAGATGGAGCCCAGCCCAACGAAATAGTGGTGATTTGGATCGCAATGTCACAGCCGATGTAAAACTGCAGCTTTGGGTTCACGCCCCCGAAGCTTCGAGTTCGCCCAAAGTCCACCCCATTGGCCCTGCCACAAATCCGCTTGCATTGTAACGATTCATACGATCCACTTAGCCTTCAATTCTCGCTCAGAGTAGTAGTTAGGAATCACACGGGCCACCTTTCTCCCTCGTACCTGAGCTAACACTCGGGGTCAAGACATGGCTATAGGGCTGTTTCTCAACCCCAACCCCCTTTCAGCGACGTCATATTGATAGCCAAGAGGCATGATCGGCCCACAGTCTACGGGCTAACATAGAAGCTTAACTTGAGCGAAGAAATTACTATTATCCACACTCTCGGTTTCGCTAAATCTACCATCTCCCTTATATGCACAACCTAGATTGCCTACACTCTCGAGCCAAAATGAACATTGCCGTTTCTATAATCAAGCACGACGCAGTCCGGTGAATCTCTGCATCATTCTTGGCTTGCCAAGGCGACGATGAGCCTGACCGTTGATAGGTGGGGGTCATACTTCGCATACAATTCGACATTACACTTATCCGACGACCTCGCGTGACCACAGCGCCGACTCTTCGAGCCCCCCGTGACCCAGGTTCCTGGGCTCCGGATTTAGAAATGTACTTTCGCGCATCAAAATGTCTGCACTACTGGGATTTGCTGCCACGATCTTTGTCCCGGGGGTCTCTCCGGTCCATTCATAGAAGACTTGAGAGGCAGGCTAGTGCCGAGGGTTTAAGGGCATCCAATGATCAATGAATGATGCCTGACCGACAAGGCCAATGCCACTTTCACATCGTATTGCGGCGCTGCCGGTTTCAGTGATCCAATTACGGCACTATGTCTATGCCAACGACGTAAGTCACGATGTGCGACTTCCGACTCGGGTCTTTTCGGAGGGCTCCCATCGGGATCTCTGTATTGAACACTGCCCAATCCTCCACCGAAGGACACATGGGATAGGTGCGGGCCGCTATGCAGCTTGCGTCTCGAGAGGCTTGGGTTTGTGCCTGTACTGTTCGCCAGGTTATAGTTTGCGATGCTTAATTTCTTGACAGGAAGCTAGGTTGAACAACGCTGCATAGTGTAGCTCAGCCTGAATATTTCGCTCCTAGTTATTGGAGGCTCTGAGGGCTATGGACTCACCCTGCCCTAGGCTGCCTTGACAGACTCTCTTATCCGCCCGGATACCGCACCGACATATGTCAAGGGCTCGAGGCGGAATATTGTATTTTCCGCACTTGCAGCATGTTGGTAACAAAGAAATTACAACGCCACTATAGGACTAAAATACGTCGATACAAGAAAAGGCTGAGACGAGATAATAGGTACACGAAACTAAAGTTGATTTTCATGCAATTCCACTGTGTGCAGAGGTAGGTTACGATGACAGCCCCTCCGATAGTACTTCACAAAGTCAGTATATTGAATACGCGTTGTTATAGTGGCAGTACTTCACCTTCTACCCGAGTGGTGCTAGACCTAGTTCATACATGATTTTAGAAGAGAGGGGATATAATGATATACCACCTATACAAATCATGCTAACTACACCGAAACCCTATCTATAATTTCAATCACTTATCAACTGGCATGTCGCCGGTTGGGCTCTTAGGACGATGCATTAGTCTTTAGCATCAAGCACCGAGCACCACTTAAGACCGAATCCACAGACAAGGGTTATGATGAGCCCATACAACACGCACTCATCAAATTAGAAGAAATTATGCCTCTCTTGTTAGGTAGCGTTGAAAATTCGAGGTGTATATCAGACAGGCAGTTGCAATTACAGAGCCTTTCAACAACCATAGATTGATTAAGGGTACCTAATTGAGTTGACGAATCACTAAAATATTTACATGCAAAGAATGTAATTGGGCAGAAGAGGGATTAACTAAGTCCATGCGATTGGCCAGTGGAGATAATACCGATGCCAAGAGAATATAACTCCGACGTATAGATAAGACAAGTCGCATAATAGTATTTTCTACCCTATGGGCGCTTATAGGACATCAAATTGCTACTTCTGAATGTTGTCTAAACATGGAATACGTATTTGTTCATAATTTTGATTCAGAGTTGAGCATCCTCTTGCCGCATGGTTATGGCGCATTGGCGGGTAATATAGATAGAGTAAATGTGACAAGGGCTTAATAATAGAGGGCTTGGAACAGGATATTGTATTCAACTAATAATACTCAGGGGTCTTAAGGTCCATGGGTTCCTTTTCTTTCAGTTAGGAATTCCTGCCCTACTTATAGACCTCTATTCTAGTCTAATTCTTCCTAAGGGATGACTTCTATTGCTTCCCTGAAACGCTTACTGGTCAGGTGAACGGAGCCTCTACTAATAGGCTTAATATAACTTAATATGTTTTGGACCGGAGCTTTGGGGGGTGGCTCAGTCGTGTCCGAGGTCGGGAGTCCTATAGAGTGGCGTTGTGGCGTGTGACAGTAAATATATGAGCTGGCCCTCGTCTAAGACTAGTCATATTTGTGAAAGTATTGAAGGAAGGTTGTTTCTACATTTGAGCATGGTCTATGGAAGTTCCTCAACGAGGTCGAGTAGTCCTATATATAACTTAGCTGAGATTCGCATAACTCTCTTCTTGAGCTTCAGGGCGCAGGGACCCAACTTCTACGCAATGAACGTGCCGAAACATCAAACTACTTGAGGTGCAAATATACACCCCAATTAATGATTGGGAGACTCAGATTCTCGTAAAATAAGATCTTGGTCCTAATAGTGCAATAAATCGGAATTTAGCAATAACTCATATCGTACATTTGAGGTCAGAAAGCCTCGTGAACCCCAAGTTTCAGTACACGCTCTTTCTCGCATACAAAGCAGTTAGAATACATATTATACCGATGAGTACTCGTATTTGTCAGAAGGATCAGCCATAGTCTGAATAGATAGACTAGCCTACGGCTAGGAAGAAGTGCGGTAATAGAAAGATCAATTGATTTCTAAACCTCCCAGGTCCATATGGAGAGAGCTAGCACTTAAATATATAGATGGCAGGAATATAACCACTTCAGGGCTTGGTTATATAGTCAGCTGACAGTCTTAGCCGTGACCGGGACGCTTGTCGCGTTGTCCAAGTGTCTTCGTACAACTCCAACAATCCTGTAAGTTAGTAACTGCGCCGCCTCTGCATAGCCGTCGTTGGGAGCTTACCAACAGCAAATTCTAATCACACTAACTACATTCGCCCACCACCGCTCTACTGCCAAGCCATGGCAATTCTCATGAATCCCGTCTCTCCATGGCATGGCCATTATTGCTTGAACGCAGAACGAGATTTATACTAACGCTAGTAGACGCTTTAACCGTTCTAGGCAGGCAACCAACCTCGACCGAAAACATACCTACCTCCGCATAAAATGCGACTAGATAATCGTAAAATATAGGGCCTGTATCTAGTACGGTCGGGTCTACTAGTAGTGACCAAGGTTATAGAAGCTTCATACGGATACGGATACGATGATTCAACCACACCGCCGAACATCTGTAGTACTAGAAAGTGTTCAAGTCTCTAGAATGCGGAATGTGCGACCTTCTGCGCATTTGGTTTCAATAGTTCAATGATCCCTAAGCGATTTGAACTGTAGATCAGCGTTGGAACTTTCACCCGTGCTATATAGAAGGGGGTTAAGGAATCTTTAATTCCGACGGATAATCAGTATTCCCCCAAGCCCTCGATGACAAACCCTTGTTATCATATCGGACTTTAATCCAACTACGATCTATATCACTACTAGTAGTAGTAGTAGTAGTAGTAGTAGTAGAAGTAGATCATTTTCCAGAGTATTAATAGCCCGACTCGGCCTGCGATGCTGTTGTTGATATCGTGAGAGATATGTTGTATAACGTTACTCAGTTGGTACCCCGCAGTGGCGCACTTTACGCACGGACGTGATCCCCGGCTTTACGCATTTGAGCTCAAAGAGTGAACACGTCTGCGCTCGTTGCTCCGACTCGTACCCGTAGCCTAGCATCGTCCTGTCGTACCACCACAGCACTAGCCTGAGAAGCATGGCGAACAGCATGAGTCACCCGCTGGTGTCGTACCAACCTCTGCGGACGCTCTTCAAACTGGCATACATTGCCACGATCATAGCACGCGTGCCGTACTACGCCGTGATAGCTATCGTGCCGTCCCTCAGGCCAAACAAGACATGGAACGCCAAGCAGACATTCACGACCCGCCTGTTCATCCCAGTGCTGGACATCATGTCCCGCGTCGGCATCACGGAGACTCTCAGTCTGGAAGGGGACAAGGAGGGTGACAGGTTCCAAACCGTCGCGCCCTCTAATTCAGACGTGTATAAAGGCCCACTGGCGTCTGAGACCGTGAAACCCGCTACCATTGGCGGGACCTGGTACCCGGGTGTCCCGGCGGACATAGCGGGGAAGACCATCGTGTTGTACTTCCACGGCGGGGGCTTCATCGAAGGTAACGGGCGCAGCGCGTCCTGCGGACCGCTCGCGAAGAGACTTCTCAAGAAAGGCGGAGCGGACGCAGTTTTCTCGGTGCAGTATCGCCTCTCAGGCTGGGGCGGGAGGGATCCGTTCCCGGCCGCGCTGCAAGATGCGGTGTCCAGCTACCTCTATCTCCTCAACGACCTCCACGTCCCGGCTAGCCAGATCGTCGTAGGCGGTGATAGCGCCGGTGGGAATTTGACCACGGCGTTCCTGCGGTACCTCCACGAGTTCGGGGCTGCGGCTGGCCTCCCCACGCCGAAATGCGCCCTGCTGCTATCGCCATGGGTCGCACCGTTCCGGTACGAGATGGACGACAATCCGCAGCGCAAGACGGACTTCCTACCCTCGTCATTCCCGCGATGGGGCGCGCACGCGTATGCGGGGGGCCGCGCAGGGGCTGCATCCGACCCCTACATTACCCCGCTTGACAACCCGTTTCCGACGCCTGTGCCCATATTCACCAATGCGGCCTCGGCTGAGTTTCTCTACCTGGACATCAATAGATGGGTCGACGAGATGCGCGGGGTTAGCGGAAACGTGGTAGAGCTGAATCATGAGCTAGATGCGGTGCACGATACCTTCCTAGTTGGCGAGCTCTTTGGGTTTGAGCAAAGCGCCTGGGAGGTTGCGGCGAAGATTGGGGAGTTCGTGCGCAAGTATTAGTTTACGCGGAAATGATGAGTGATTAGTATAAGCACTAGAAGTTTTAGAAATCGAGAATAGAGCTCTTGAAACACTTGCTTGCTCATAGTATTTTGTCGATTGAAGTTGCTATTGTGATACTGCGAATAGGAGGCCCTTAAAATTCGGGGGATACGGAAGGATTCCCAGGGTCGTAATCGCGTCGGCACGGCCCCCGCAGGGTTGAGACGAACATACCCGACGCTACGCTACGCATAGCTGAGCTTCTGACAAATCGTGGGCCTAGCAAAGCTCGTGCTCATAACGATCAGGTTCTCGAAATGAGATGGAGTATCATTCCTGCTTTGCTATTACGGCAATACGCGGGCGTAAGAGTTGTCGTCCGCGATATATGCGACATCTTTGGCGAAGAGCTAGCTAGGGTCAAAGAATGACTCTAGGCGAATCCCTCTCTTGTAAACCATTAGGTGGGCTTCTTATGAGCATAATAACAATCGGAGGCCACTTGGAAGAAAAAAATGTTCGGCGAGGGGGCGGGTTTTGCGCCTGAGTAGTGGGGTGGTGGCGAAGACTTCCCTCGGACCTTTATATCAAGCAATAGTGGGAGATGTCATCTAGAGCGGAAGATAGTAGCTGTCACAGTCTTGGAACAAAGAGACTGTTTGTATATAGTAGTTAGTACGTAGGAAGGTGTTTTAGAAGACCCTTGCGCAACAACGTATACCATTACCTACTCCTAAGTATAAGCCTTGTGACAGTAGCTATAAACCAGTAGATTTGTTTAGGCCCCCGGCACTTTAGACTAGAAGAATAAAATTTGCTTTCGTAGAAATCGCAATCTTGGAGATATAATCATCCCGTTCAAAAATAGAGAGAAAAGGAAGCCCGCAGAAATGGGCGAAGTATGCTAAGGAGGGGGGTATCTGACGGTGGTTGGGTACCGTTAACGAGAGGTTTAGGTCTCCAATGCCTCCGAAATACCACCCAGAAGGATGAGGGCGACCTTTTTCACTGGACACAGGACTAGAGCACCAACGTTTACGAAGTAAACTCCAAAAATGGAATAAAAATAAAACATACAACACCAGGGATTCGCTGGTCGTCACCGACCCAACTACTAATCTGGCGGTATCTGGCTTAGCTATGGGGGAGCGGACGGGACCCCGCGTTTTCCAGATCCTATGGTCGTATGTGTTTTATAGGAGCCTAAACATAACTTATAGCTTAGTTTCCAGTTGCTCGAGCAAGTTTTTGATTTTCCGAGAGTCTCGGGAACCGTAGTGGGTATCACTCTTTGGCCCCCATTGGTGAGCTTCCGCCTATTAGGGTCCCTCATACATATTGTATGGTTTCTTCAACACAGCCGACCTTAAAACGGTCGAAAGGTTGCAATTGCAACACATAATCATGCCCTTCAATCGCCACACGCTGTATTTAGGTCCGCCATTTCGTCTTATCTGGTCTAATGATTCTCTCCTTCTCGCTTTCTTGCCTTGTCTCCTTGTCTCCTTGTCTCCTTGTCTCCGTCTCGCTGTAATATCTCTGTATCCGTGTCTCTATTTCTCTGTCTTTGTATCTCTCTATCTTTCCATCATTTCATCTCTCAATCTCTATTGAACCGCCTCGAGGCTTAGCACTCTCTAGTATGTCAGCTACTGCCGAACACCCCCCAGAGCCTGTTGACGATAATCGTGTATCGACATTCCGCGTTTATATCATAGTCTCTTCTGCCATTACCTGGATAGCAACTGCATTACGATTCTGGTCCCGTGCTCTGTATGTGCCGCATGACAGGCAATCGCACCGGTTCTGGTGGGATGATTGGACTGCTTTGGCCGCTATGGTGAGCGTAGTAGTATCTCATTTCATTGTTGCCTACTAGGCTGATTTCCAACGACAGCTAGCTTTTACATCGCAGTTAATTTTAACTCTCCTTCTGCTTGATAACGGGTTTGGCCGACATGCCTGGGCCTTGCCAGAGCCACAGCTTGTGCTTGTGCTCAAGTATGTGTACGCCATATACTTCATATATACGGTTAATCTTGCTCTTAGTAAAGCGTCGGCGTTACTGTTTCTTTCTCGCGTCTTTCCTCACCACAGCAGAATTGAATGGTTCAACATAGTTGTATTAATTACACATGCACTTAATATCGCGTGGCTCATTGGCTTTGTCATAGCCACTATCCTCCAATGTCACCCGATTGAAAAGAATTGGAAGCCCTGGGTCCAAGGCACGTGCAGCCCAACGGTCGATCTATGTCTAGTGAGCGCCATACCTAGCGTATCAATCGATCCCATCATCTTAATATTGCCACTTCCGAAGGTCTGGCGCCTCCATACTACCATTTCACGAAAGTGCGCGGTCACGTTCATATTCGCGTTAGGTTACGGGTGTGTTGACTAGAAACCGCGCCGCTAGCTGAAGCTAATTAGGGTCCAGCGTCATTGTTGCGTCCCTCGGCCGATTGATAACCGTTTTCAAAGAGAGCAAGGCAATAGATGCAGATGTCACATGTAAGCCCTACTAAGCTAGCACTGATTACACTCAAGTTTTCTAATACCGGGAACATCACTCCTACAAACTGGGGCTTGGATATCTTTTACTGGGCCTGGGCCGAAACTCCGATAACCATGATCGGCATCAGTCTCCCGGCTACGTTGCACTTGGCTCAGTATTTGAATAATGCATATTTGAAGCCTCTAGCGAGCAACATGCATCACTTGCAGTGTCGCGGCATTTTACGTGGCAAGATTTGGAGCACGAATAATATTCAAGAGGTTTCTAGGAAGAAAATGGACGACCCGAGTTATTACTACATTCCCTCCGATGACTACGACGTCGAAGCTTCAGCCTGGAGCCATCGCAGTATGTCAGATACTCGCTTGGCTTGCATGCGGAGTGAGGGATGTCAAGTTGAAGAAGTCACCCTGCCAAGCAATGCCATCCTTGTGGAATGCCGCGCGCAACTGAGTCATGACAATTGTTGATGCCTTAATCTCCAAGCTTTCGGTAAATTAAGTCGTGGCCCAAGACTAAAGGAACAGGGGCGTGTATCAATTTGTACGCCTGTTAATGAATAATTTTTCGGCATATATTTGAGAGTGAGAGGGAAGAGGAAGGAATGGAAAGAGACTAGGTAATAGTGTTAAAAAGATGTGGGTGCGCAAGCTAAGTCCATAGTTTAGATAAGACATAAGTGGGGGCAGAAATAATTTTGCAAAACATTAGCTAGCGATTGTTTCGATCAATCGACCTCCGGGTTATGAGCCCGGCGCTCTTCCACTGAGCTAGCTAGCTTTGTATGATTTAGTGTTTGAATTGATACTATGCAATGTTGTTATAATTGTATATGTAAGTAATATGCTTAATGTTTGTTGTCTCAAGGGCCACATATAGATGATGTGAGTCATAGCGTTGCCGTACCCGGAGGCCAAGTGTAGGACAGCATAACACATCACGTGCTCTGTTCCACGTCACCTTTATGAGAAGCTTTGGTGGAAGTGTTGTATACCCATTTCTCACAAAAGTGTTTCTTTGTGTTTAAGACCAGAAGCCCTGAAGTCTTAGCTTTAATGTGCATGTTAACTTAGTAACACACTTTAAACCATACGGTTAATCAGGTAAGGAGTTTTCATACTACTTAGCTTAATTTTAGGATATAATTCTAAGCCAACTCATTTGAACTACCTAAGGAATAATAGTTTAAATATTCTCAAGATATAGAACTACTCTAATACCTAGGCAAACATCCACATGGGAATTGCTGCCCAAGATCTAGATTAAAAGTTCTCGTGCAAGAACTGACCGACCCTATTTGCTTCATCTATCTCAACTGAAAGACTCAGCTCTTTGACCTCCTCGAGTTCCTTATCCACAGCAACAACTTTGTCTTTGACAACCAACCACGCACCATGGGTGAGTGGAAGCCGCATGGGGATAGATTTATCCTTCGCACCGGCCACGACTTGATACATTGCACCAGCAACTCTCTCGGCCGGGGTCCAGGTCTTCTGCATGTTAGGGTCCGTAACATACCCCTCCATAACTCTCGTAGGGCTATCCGCTGCGGCATATGCCGGATGAGAAGGCAGCCAATCCATACTGCCCGAGCCCGCGAAGTTGGTCCGAGTGCCACCGGGCTCAATGATGCAGAAGTGGATATTCCATTCCGGTCGGACTTCCTTGCTGATGGCCTCGGTAAGACCCTCAACGCCAAACTTAGCCGCGTGGTAGAACGCAGTACCAGGAAAGCCGGCAAAGCCCCCTAGGGATGTCACGTTGAGCACGACGCCACCTTGCTGTCCGGTCTTGGGATTCTCCTCGCGGAAAACACGGACGGCCTGCACGGTCAACCTTATCGTTCCCCAAAGGTCTGTCTCGACGACCTTACGAGCTTTGGCTAGGCCCTTGGGCTGCAGCATCGACTCTGTATCTCCCATCAAGCCGTAGCCGGCGTTGTTTACCATAACGTCAATGCGGCCAAACTTGGCCACGGCAGAGTTGACTGCAGCGTCGATAGCTTCCTCCGAGGTTACGTCAAGATCGACTGTAAGCACCCTGTCCGATTTCTTGAAAAGTCCAGAAAGTTTGGATGAATTTCGCGCTGTGGCTACGAGTCTGTTCGTTGGGTGAGAGGCGACTAGCTCGGCCAGAGCTTGGCCTATACCCGACGTGCAACCGGTAACTGTAAGTGCTCAAGTTAGTTTTAAGAGCTGGCGTCAAGGCATAGAACCATTCTTACTGAACCAAACTGCATCTTGCGGCAGGCTGTAAAGATGAGAGGTCATAGTGATAACCTTGATCGCTGTATTCCGTTGATAATGGCACCTAAAACCTTGACTTAATGAACCCGTAAGTAAAGGACAAGGTAGCCCATTTTATGACTCCTGCCATGCGTGATCTGGCCTCATAAAAGGCCTTTTCCCTCCCCCTCCCCCCACGTCTTTGCCTGCTTGCGCGGATGCACGGTCATGCCATGAGAGGTTGCTGTCATGGACTTAAGGCAAACTCCAGCTTATGTCCACATGGGAAAAACAATAGGAAACCAGCTTGGCACTGTGCTTTGAGGATTATGGTAATGAGGCGGTGCGAGTGATAAAGCCACATGTGGCTATGGTCTATCGAGCAATTCAGCTTATTTGGTACTAATCTGCCTGTGCATTTGTACTCTTTGATATGTTGCCGAAGCGAGTTTGCGGATTAGTAATCCGCCGTAATGAAATAGAGAGTTTAATTAGACGTATATATTGCGCCGGGAATTTCGGGACTGTCACAACGCATTTAACGGCTTGACTTGAGGCAGTGGTTGATAACTCATTCTATTCGTTCGTGGGATTTGGAAGGTCGGCGTATTATCAAAAAGAAAAGGTAACCTATAGATGCAGGCTAGAGAAATACATAGAAAATTAACGCAAAAAACCGACTAAACCGGCATTAATAACAAAAGTCCATGCGGCCTGATCGCTTGCACTGTTTCAACAGTTCCCGTATAAACTAGTAAGAAACAGCTTTGCCAGAACGTTCAGACAGAACCGAAGACCGTAACATCCTCTTCCGAAATAGGTATTCCCCGTATTCTTCAGGAATGCGTCACTAGCCAATGACCCGATAACTCCCAACTTGGGAGTCTTCTACTGTGGGAGATATAGGATCTTTGTTTCATAAACCTCATAGCCCTCAGATCCGAGATACCGACCTGTCTTAAAGCTGCTTCCTGTTTTAGTATATGTCCATCTCTTAATTATTGTATTCCAGGTTGAAAAGGCACGTACCTCCAGTGCAGATTACCGAGAGCAAGAAGACGACAAGTTTCCACAAATCCGAGAACTTCGCTGTCGATTTGCTCTCCGTAGGGCGGTAATTCTGCTAGCGCAGTATACCACCGTTTGTAACAGTCGCTGATCATGGTACCAATTTCATCAACGGACTCTTGAGTGGACACCCCTTTTCTCTGAAGAATTGAGATTAAGTTATAGTTCACGCCTAATCGCTGTATCTGCGGTCAGTATTTCGAGCCCTCTCCAGTATCTTTCTCGAGAACAAGTACATACTAGATCTTTCTTATAGGACAAAACGTCATTCACGCTAAGAGTCTTATATTTAGCGGTAACGGTCCGGGAAATCGGGTCTAGCTGCACTTACAGAACTATGAGGTCTGCTGATACGCGAACACACTCCTGGAGAGAGTTGTGGGAGAAGATGTGGTCTGGGAGTTTGATGCCTTGGGCGTATTCAGTTAAAGCAAGACCAGGATAGGCCCCAATGGTTCCCCGACGGATGTCCATATATGTTCGCACGTCGGTTGTCAAAACCTCCCGACGGGCCGTTCGCCGAACTTGCACTATAAGCTGTTCAAAGTACAGACTGTGCTGTTTTTTGTATCGTTGCTGCAATTCTATAATTCATTTAGCCACACTAGGCCCTAAAATTTGCCAGTTCGATTGAACTATACCTGAAGAAGCTCTCTTCTTCAGCCGCGTCCAGCAGGTCTGGAAGACGTATCTTATTGGGTTTCCGTTTTGTTCTATTACAGGGCCATTATCCGTCATAATGGCCATCGTCTCATCGATCTCTTCCTGCGCTGCAATAGGGTCCTCCTTTAGATGCCCCTCATCGAATTCTGCGCAAATGGCACTGTTAGATGAGTACAAATCGATATTAGTGGCTTAGCCTACGATCGTCAAAAAGAAATACCTGTGTCTTTGATCAGTGCCTATTTCTGGCTAACAGGAGAATGAAATATCATAAAGAGTAGGGAGCCTACCCAGTAGCTCCAGTCAAGCATCATTCTCAGGGCTTCCTCGTCGGCGGTTGGTGCCCATATTGAAACAAGATAACAAAAGTCAGCCTGCGCATTTCGGGCACTTGCCTTCTCGTCCCAATTCATGATCCTAAAATGAACTCAGCTACTTTGATCAGTAGTAATTTTTAAAGAGCGGTGGGTAGAATTACTGCGAAATCCACCTATCACCTTCAGGTTTGACCTTGAAGTAGTTTGGATTCACCAATGGTCTAGAGGCCATAATGGACGCAAACAAGTCGGGAATTCGTACAGAGCGTTTCTGTTCCGGCTTCGTGATTGCTGAACGAGGCCCCTCGGACTCCATCGTCAACTGAGCTTTTAACTGCGTCGAAGTCGAACAGCGTGGATTGGCTGGTGGAAACCTCAGTGGGCTGCTCATATCATGGTTTGGGGGCGTGATGTTGAGATAATAGTCTAATATATTACGAATGGGGACTATGGTATGTTTTATAAGTGGCGTGTCCTGGGTCAATTTTGATCAGAGGAAGACGAAATAAAATTCTTAGAGTGCCCTTACATAATACTATACACATAGGCTACTCACTCTTTCGAACCGTCGGACCCCGGACGCCTGTGTAGAACCTCAATTGAGACAGAGTAGCTGAAGATAGGGCGTTGCCTATTAAGATAAAGGATTACAAGTGGCGCCATCATGACTCAGATCGCCGTATATTGGGGCAAAGTTACTTACACTATAGGTTTCTCTACAATTCCCGTAACTTTTGTGGTCTCTAAAGATATAGCTGATTAAGCAGAAATTAGTAAATTCTTTTCCCCCATGTGTGTTTCACTTCATTATTCACCTAGTTGCATGGGCCAGTACTATCTGCCTTTAATTCTTGTCCTTCTTTATACGTATGTAGCACCCTCTTACAAATTCACTTCATTAATGTTCGAAAAGCAATTCCCGAACATAGTGAGTAATAATTGCAAGGATATTACTTGCACGTGAGCGCGTAGCCGTCTTTATGTTATTCAAGATAAGCCCCAATGATGTATGAAGATCATTGGCGGCAAAACGCCACGATGGCCTCAGCAGCATGTAGGAAGAAGGACTTGTAAAGAGGGCTCCTGCAGCTTACGTAGGATCATAGCTTATTCATAGTCTGCCTTCCCGCTAACAGTCAAGACCCTCAGCGGACGTTAGAGAGAACCAAACTTATAGATCTCAGAATGAAATCAGACTAAGCTATTTTGTAGCTTGAAATTCAAAAGTTACATGCCCTTGCTTTACCCAAGTAGGAACAACTAGCAACTAGAGTCGAATTTTAGCAGTGATAAATACGTCCCGAATAAGCAAGTTGATCTTCTTGTTTAAGTGTAGCGCCAAACGCTCAACGGGCCCCCGGCTCGCCTAAGTTTAAAAAGTGAGCAAGTGGGGTGTACCTCTAGTTATTTACATGACCATTTTCCTTTTCTAGAAGCTTAGCCGAGAGACCCGCTAATAAAAGGATACGTACTTGCACCTACTCCGTATTGCAGACCCGTATCGAATTTGTAGGTAGGCCATACTTAGTTGAGACTATTCTACATAGTACAGGTAATTCCCTTCACACAACAATACGTAGTAGTCGGAGGTAATGCGACGAAGTCCAGAAGCCTAAAATAAAAAATATTTTATTACCGACGGAAGGGCTATAACTGTTAGACGGTTTAAGCTTAGAGGCCTCTTAAGGCCTGGTTCCGTATTCAATGTATATTATTGATGTTCCGGAATAGCTGGTCAACTTTAACAGCGAGCATAATTGCTAATCTGTAAGTAGTATTTTTGTCGTAGCTATTTGGGGGGGATGCTGATCTCCTAGCATGTAGTGTATGCGTCCGGGGGTCAATTGTGTTTTGGGCGACAGGTACTCTTCTTGGATGTTTCAAGCCCAATCTTCCAACAATTGATTTCACAAAACTTTCCTTCCGCGATCGTACAGCCTCATTGAGATGTATCCCCCGTATCATCGATTGATATCAGAAGTATGCCTTTGATATATAAGTGGCATGATATAAGCATGAGCGGGGAATACAAGGTTGACATTTAAAATGTAGTTAGGGAGCACAATAAGGGGCCCTGACAAATGAAGACGGACGTTGGGAATTTGTCGTCTTCGGACTCAAGGTCGAATCGAGAAAGATAAGCAAATGCTAAAACCGGAATAAAAAAATAATCACACATAATCGCACTCTAGAGACTTGACTGGGTGAATAATGTAGTCGCATTGGTGAGGTTTCAGGGCTCAGAGGAAGTGAACCTAGAATAGATAATGGCATAATCAGCTCAAATTACTAGCCTTTAGCACCAACAACCACAAACCCCATGTCGCTTGACTGTCCACTCTGTATATTCCCTTCAATTGCTACTGACAAACCCCTAATGCATGCTGCATCCTGTTCCTCTGGGGATGTAGGGTCATTAGCATGTACTAAACTGCACAAGGACCTCAAGAAATCAAGACAAGCTCGTCTATGGCCGCAACCTTAGAGCTAGTGCCACTATTTTATGGTTCTAGGTGAACTGATGGTAGCTGTGCTAGATCAGTGACCACCTGTTCGATACACCAGTAGGTCTTAGTCCAACATTTACGAATGATTTCCCCGAAGCGTATGCCTTCCGTAGAGGGTAGATTGTTAATCTCGGGCCAGCCTGATTGCAAATTCGCATCACCACCATTCTCCGAATTGGAATCACACCCATCTTCAGAAATAATCTCCTCGAAGTGAGGACCTCTCCGCCCACCATGGTTTAGAACTTCGCCGGTACAGATCTCGTAGAGAACTACGCCGAATTGAGCGATATCCGTTCGGACGGTCACGCCATTGTAATTGGCTTCGGCGATATTTATATCTGGGTCGATTATGACGGAAATACCGAAGTCGCAAAGCTTCAGGGAGAAGTCGGCGTCAAGCAGGCAATTCCGGCTCCCAATGTCCGCAATCAGCACGTTCTTCTTATGACAGTAAGCCACCGCCTCGGCGAAAGCCCGAGCCCAGGCCGTCTGAAGATCTTCGGCAGGTTTGTTGCGTAGGAGGTAGTCTTGGAGACTACCATTTGTCATGCAAGGCATTGTTATAATAGGATCCTCACTTTCAAGGTCATACCAAGCTGTAATGATACGATTGTGTCTTCCTAGATGGTGGTATATCTTTTTTTCGTCTCGAATCGTACTAGCGGCGGATTCCATGAAGTATTCAAGCTCGTTTCGACGGCTGGGACTTAAATTCGAGACGTCATATCGCATTGGTCGCTTAATAGCCAGATCTCCTCGCTGCACAACTTCGCCGCTAATTCCAAACCCTAAATACCAATCTCCGGGCTGGACTTCACTGCTCGTTAATGATTGCGCCATAGGTATTCGTGGTTGGTTCAGCACAGGTACCGAAAGCGTTTCCCAGAAAGCCGAGGAGGGTCTTACGTTTCTACCAATCACCTAAAAATCTAGATTCAAGGTAGTACTAACACGTGACTTGCCAGATATAAGAAAGACACTGAAACGTATTATACCTCATTAGGAAGGCCATTAACTAAATATGCGGCCGGAGTATTCAAATGGGCCGGGAGTCCTAGATTGTAGACACAGTGCCCAAACACACCCAGCCAGCCACCACAAATCGCGGTCATAGGAAGGAAGAGAGAATATTCTGTGATTTACTGGCGGTCAAATTTAAGCATACTAAGCTAATTCACACCGAGTTCCTGGGCCTTCCGATCGTGGCCTAGGGCAAAATCAAGTCAATTAGGTTTTGACGGTAGACTACATGTTAGAAGTTGAACATGACATGGCATAGCCGCCTTCGCCCCGTTCGGAATTGAATTTTCGCTCTAAACTTTAGTCTGGGAATAGAGACCGGAGCTACTATATAGCTAAGAGATCACCTTCTGGGTCCATGGTAGCGTATCTACCCCTGAGACTTCCAAGATCGCTGTACCATATAGTCTTGGTCGTGTGATACACAGTGTAAACCCCCCCCGCCCCCCCCTTTCGTATTACCTAGTTAACGACGATAGGACGCGAGCCGCCTCGAGATGTGTATTTCCCTTGATCTATATCCTTTTTTTCCCTCGTCGCCGTGATCATAGCCAACCTTCTCTTCTTCGCTCTTACACTTCGGGTATATGTCTCTCGGGTTTGTGTAATGAGCCCGTCCATGCTTCTTTTTAAGATAATGATCTTTTTCTTCCTTTACGACTTAAATATACCAACCGTATTCAATCAAAATAATTTAAAGCGAGGTAAAATGTTTATTCACTGTTATCGTTACGTTACCGCCCAAAAACCTAATACTCTCGTAATCAACGGATAATCCATACGTTTCAAATAGACCATACCCCCCTATTCATGGCCGGGCGCTTAATCCACTCTCCGTGCTAAGGTAGGTATAGCTGTTTAGTAGTTCATACGGTTTGTACTTGATTTGGTGTATTTCTTGATATACGTATTAGACAATTGAAGAAAATTTCGGTCTTTATTAATCACGGACATGATAGCTATATACTAGTATGGTTTCACTCGAATAGGAAAGTCCTATCAGTATCCTACTAAATATGTAAGAATACAAGAATAAAGCTCCTGGTCATAAACCGGTTCATATCACAGGTAACCTAATCATGAGGTAATTCGACGACCAGCAGAACCCAGCGGCAGCACCACTATTCATGATGTACACGAATGACGCAGGAACTTGAAACCAAAACCATTTATAAAGCTACGTAAAGACACCAACGAAAACGAAATATATCTAGATTTAATATCCCTAATAAAATAAAGGAGACAACAGTATGAAACCATGTATCCTAGATACCTAATCCAGAAGCTTAGATATTATGTTTACTTGTTTACGCCGCTATATAATGGCAGTTCCCTGAACCCATTCTCTCAATAATCCTAAACGCAAAACCATACTCTTCAACTCTCAGGGTTAAGGGAATCTTGATGCACCCTCTCCTATGATGGGCTCTTCTCTATTCGCTCATAGGAGGCTTAGGGGCTGCGCCTCTATTACGTGCTGGTTTAGCAGCATCGGCGTTAATGCCACAGTTCCGTGTCTCGTCATTAGCTCCTCTATCTTCTCTTTGCAACCAACATGTCCGTTTCTCTTTGCAAGGCGCATAGCTTTCTGACATTGCTCATCATCGAAGGGACCTCGGGGAGCGTTCCAAAGAAGCTCTATCATATCGAAACGACCATGCTCTGCCGCGCCTTCTAGAGGGTAACGTCCGTGCAGCCCAATCGACGGGGGTATATCTTGTCGAGCCCCATGCTCAATAAGGATTGTTGCCATCTCGCAATTACCATGGATTGCCGCGAATTGTAGTGCCGTAGCCCCAGTAAACTTCGGCGGCGCCGCGTTAACGTTGGCACCGCTCTTAAGTAGTAAACGAACGATGGAAAGGCTGTTTACTTCTGCAGCTTTTTGGAGAGGAGTCCATCGCAAACCAAATTGCGCTGGTTCGTTTATATTAGCACCATGATCGATAAGGAGCTGAACTATTTCGATAATCCCTTTTTCTATAGCATGCAAAAGCGCGGTTATCCCTGGCGACCCATGCCTCAAACTTGAACGTCTTGAAACTGTATTGACGTTACTACCAGCGCCAATGAACCTTTGAACAACGTGATAATCTTCTGTTCTGATCGCCGTAATAAGGAGAGTCTCTTTCTCCGAGTAGGCTTGGTCTCTAACGTTCATAGCGACAAGATTCATCTCAAACACTATATCTAGAGACTTCGGTGATCTCGAGTAGTCACTTAGTGATTTTTGGACAAGGCTGTCGCCATACCCGGCCTGCCCTTGTGGATAAGCCTTCCAAAATCGATCCACGAGTGGCCTGACCATCGAAGGATGCTCGTTCGCTGCCTTGTATAAAACATTGTTATCGTCCGCTGGGGCTCCAAGGGAAATTAGTTTGTCGAGTACCGATTCATTTTCACACTCAACCGCAGCCTCTAGCGCGGGATTTCCTAGAAAATTGAAGTCTCCGGAAGCAGACTTGAAGATTTCAAAGAACAAGTCTCCGCGTTCTTTTTCTAGTGCAAGCTTGTAAAAGCGAACCGAGGGTGACGTCGGGCGAGGGCAGGCTTTCCAAACAATGTCAAATATTGTGTTATCAGTGTATTCAATAGCTGTCTCTAGCAGCGAATTTGTGTCCGAGGTACAAACATGACTTGGAAACACACCAAAGCCAGAGTGGATAATCGCTTCCACAAAGTCTAAACGCCCTCTTTCTACCGCGACACGTAGTAGGGAGGGAGAAGAACGCTGGTGGGAGGGAGGTGAACTCGAGATTTTTTCATGAGAAGCTTGGTTTTTAAGACCAACGGCGAGGAGCTTCCAAGAAATTTTATCAAAGTCATGAGCCAAAGCATCCTTTAGGGCACAAGCTATGTCGAAAATCCCACTTTCATGTAGGTTGCACCTCCGTTTTGCGCAATATGTTAAGTCGGGATCGAGTTCCAGTAGCTTAGTCGCGTATTCCAAATTCCCTGCTCTAAGAGCCGCAGTGAGTGCTTGACCAAGCTTACTACCTTGAAGATGATTGAACACGCCATCACTCTCCAAAGAGCGAAGGCTATCCTCGTCCCCAGACGTGAGAGCAAAGGTGAATATGTCGCTAATATTAACCAGGCCGTGGTACTTTTGCAGGATCAGTTTAACAATTGCCTGATTCCCCACCTTCGTTGCTGTTCGAAGAGCTTCGCCTAGAGATGGCGTATACGGGAATAGGAGTTCTGTTAGTTCATCGTATCCACGCCTCATGGCTTCTTCTAAGGCCTCGGCGATGTGCAGAGGAAATTGATGTGGATACTGAGCTTTGCCTAATTTAAGGCATTGATTCATGATGAGATGAAAAGTTTCCGTCGCATTTTGTTTGTCAAGGTTCATAACGATTATTCTTAGTAAGCCCTTGTGCGAAATAATCATATGGGGTGAGTGAGAGGCGAGATCTTTGAGAAAGCGAATTGCAAGTTGCGTGTCGGTAAACCATAACGCTCGTTCGATCGTACCAGTTGATATAGTCGCTTTAGCTTCTAATAAAGCATTGACTGACTGTAAAAAGCCACCGTCAAGTGCCACTTTAATGCCGTATTTGTGTCTGCCTTCAATCAAGAGGTATAGAGAATTGAAGTGATAGGCTCTTGGGAAGGATTTATTCACATCGACCTTTCGGTTAATAAGAAGCTGAAGAACTTTGAATGAGTCCTTGATTGCGGCGTACTCAAGTGGTGTATACCTTTCTCCATTGTAATGGCACACGGCGTTATCCACATCAACTAGTCGAAAGGACAGCAAAAGTTTTACTGCCTCGACATTGTCGGCTTCTATATATGCCAGGAAAGCCTTTTCGACGAATGATTTAGTCAAGGGGCCCGATTGAGCAGTAGAAAGATTGAGTACCACTTGTTGCATGGCAGGGTGTCTACTCAAGAACTTTAGAATACCAGCTGCTGGTATTTCCGGGAGGCCTGCAAATGCATTGATGACGGATGCGATTAACCTGCCATCAAACCGAGCTTCAAATGAGATGTCGTCGGATAGCTTGCTAAGCTGGCTCCACTCCTCGCCGACGAATGTCTCCGGAGAAGTAAGGCTATCGGGAACCGGATTGGGCCTCAACCATCTGGAAGTTTCGGTTATAACATTCGAGAATTTAAAGAGAAACTCGGAATCCCTCGTCTCCGTCAGGGCGCTAGAGGCAGGAGTGGTAGGCGATCTGATATAGGCGCCTGTAAAATTGGGAGTGTTCAGTTCAAACGGCTTGATCGATCTATACAGCTAATTTCAGTCTAGACTTACTTTGAATAAAGGCGGCTACAAGCGGAGAAGAAGGTAGCGGGTGTCGCAACCAGTCATCTCGACTAGACGGCACCACAGTAGATGGTTCGGAAGGGGTTGATCTAGCACGGGATGGGTCCCTGGTAGGGAATTGGCCTACTGGTGAGAGATCGAAGGAGAAGCCGGTGGGCAGGGAATCGAAAATATTCCACTGGATGTCGTTAGGATCCTGTAGCGCACGGGAACCATTAAATAAGTTTGCCATGGATTTATCGTCGCTGGTATCCCAACCGTCAGTTATGAAAAGTTCCATCTCCTGATTTGATGCGATCTGTTCGACGTCCGCTTCGGTGATTGAAAAGCCCCCCTCAAATCCTAGCCTAGGAATATTTATATTCTCAGTCTGAGTTACCCTGTCAAAATGACGTGAAACTAGGCTTAGTTAGTTCCTGGAAGGTTATATTAGTTATCAATGGCTTTATGTACCTGATTCTTCCTCCTGGTGCGTCCTAGATAATAAGAGATCTCGGGCTCTCTGCGGCCTCCCTCCTGATATCGTCCGGTCGTTACCATGAATTACATCTCCTCCCTGATTTACCCCACGGGCGATCCTTGTCCGCCCGGATTGAACTTTATTTTTTCGCACCCCCCATTTTCGGAATTGGTGTTCGTATTGCGGAACTCTTGTTAGGCATTAATGAAGCTATCCCACAACTCAAATGGGTAATTGAAAAAAATATCTGGAGATACTTACGAAGCGGCGAAGCCTTCATTCCTCATCATTTCAATGACGCCTTTGGGGCCATTAAGCGTACGCCTTAAAGTAATGTATAGCTCGACAATCCGAGCCTTGCGTCCCTCCCATTCTTCATTTGAAATACGTCGCGTGCCATCCGAACGAGGCATCGTATATGGGACGTAGAGGAAGGCCTAGTGTAAATTAGGAATTTCAAGGTGATGTTGGCCTTGGATGCAGTGTAGATCACCAGCAGCATACTATTATCAGGTACCAAGATTTGAAAGTATCGGCTGGCATGTAATTTTGGATTTTCAAATGAATGTTGCCAAGAGGCTATACAAACGCAGCTCTGAATAAACTAGACTGGGAGAAGACGGAAACCCCTTTTGAAAGAGCTGCGACCCTACAGCTATATACACATAACGCTACGGCATAGTCGGCGGTCAGCAGGCAGACATCTTGCTTATTGAGTAAAATAATTGGTATTGGTGGCATATGGGGCTATGATCCTGCATAGGATCAAATATTTATTTCAGGTCCAATCAGGTTCTGCCACCATCAGGTTATGCCGCCATCAGGTTCTGCCGTCAGCTTTTGTGGTCAGGTTTGTGCAGTACACAGTATCAGCATACAGTGTCGGGTTCTAATGTAGGATTTAGACAATAGAGCAAGGAATCAGATAGTATACTTTCAAAAAATTCAATGCTGTATTACATGAAAGATTACCGATACTCTCAAGTAATTGTAGCTTGAAGAGTACTGCGCGATAATACTAGATGGTTCCCTATGGTGTTTTTGCAGAACAACCTAACTTAGGTATACTCAAGGATTAGCTCAAGCTGATAGTCCCCTTGGTCGCATTTCTGAAACTTGCATATGTCGCCCTCGGCTCGTCCCAGCCCTTCTTAATTCAGGAAGCCGTAAGCTATTTGCAGATTGCAGAGAGTGGAGACAATGACGTTGGTCTCAGATTATATTACTAACCTCGCAGTACGCGGAGAGCCACCCGGCTGGCGACCCCCGGAACTGACGGATTGGTTGAGATTTCTTTCGGCTGGCACCCCATCTATGCTTCTTCAAATCGAAATTTCAACACCTCACCCAAGAGGATTCCATATCATAAATTGAATTTAGAATTCTACTAATCCGGGTTTGGTAGGGGACGTTATTGGGGCGACGGTGTAGGTGTGGCAGGCTGGCTATGATCTATAGGATTACAATTATTGTTAGTCAGGTTTTATACTGAGCTAACTCTTCTCGTGGAAATATGTCCTTCGAGCAACGTCCTCCCTTCAGGTGACGCGCTCTCTCTCGGAACCTTCAATTGCAGTCTAGATTGTGTTCTGATGACCAATCCCTCTATATGATTCAGTATTGATGTTATCCATTTCTTCTGAGGGCCATCTCGTACAACGGGCTTAAGGAGCAATAACTATTAAGAATTGATAGATGATATTCGATGATACCATCGATAATATGGACGTTAGATTATGGCAAGACATGCTTGGTGTAATCACATACAAGACGTTTTTGAAACTTACATTCTCCCTAGGTGTCACCTTTACGAAAGTCAACCTAGAATTCGGTATAACATGGAATGATTACCAGTGTGGGCCCGACCAATGGCGACGCTACAATTCAATCCTGGTTCAATTCCCCAGAGGAGGATAATGGCACCAGAGGTAAAACTAATTGGCTATCTCTGGGCCGACAAAGCCTCCGCTATGCGATATTGAGAGGGAATGCTACGTTTGAAAAGCAATCGTGTCTCGAGATGGGGTGACGGAATGTACGTGGCAGACGATTCATATGTGTAAGTTGCCTCGCTGCCAATGTTATAATGCAGTATGAACTAAGTTTTATACAATTCAAGGGCTGAATTTTTCGCGATATGGGGAAGGGAAGATGAGCCTCCAGATCGATGTATTGTTTCAATCTATACAAGGGATTGTAAGACATTTGAGAGTCTAGGAAAGGCAGGCATTTTCGTCTCAACGAATCCTACTCTTTCATCATCTTGCTTACAATCCTCCGCCCTTAGATCTGGGTTCCAGAATACAGGATGTTCAGCCGAATCGACAACTTACAACAGACAGATGAGAAGACGGCGAAAGCCAACACAAACTCGACAAACAGATCACAAAAAGATTCAATGTAAAAAAGCCGTTCATTCTCTTCTCACGGCACCATCGTATGGAGACTATGAAGTTTCTACCAGAGGGGACAAGGTTCAACGAAATGGTCCCATATCCAAACATTCAGGATGCGCTATTTTTCGGTGAGCCTTTTCCCGTTAATGATTTCGCCTCAGACAGAGAGAGAGGTCGATGGAAGAATGGGAGATGGCATCATTATACAAAAGAACTAAATATCGCCATAATTCCTGAGACAAGAAAGGACTTTGTGGCTCACAAAGAGCATTTAAGCTGAAATAAGTAGAACTAAATTACTTTTTTTTTTTTTTTTTTTTTTTGAATATTTCATTGCTACAAGTTGTGGAGTCGTTACTTTCAAGGCAGCCAAGTGGCTTGTCATCAGGTAGGTGCCTAGGTTCATAAGACACTATAACTTGCCTGGGTTATAGTATTGTTACAGGGCATTGACTATCAAGACCAGGGGTTATTATGTGGACGGCATGTCTCTAGTGTGGAAGAGGTGGTTTTCGATGTATATCGGGCTATATGTTCATAACAACAATCTCTCAGCACGTGCAGACAACGCACGAATACGCGGGTAGGCTCTAGGTTGTAAGGAAACGGATGTATACTGCCCTACGTATAGTTCTATCTACACAGAAGTCAAAGCCTCTCGTAGTAAGTTTCGAAAGTGATTGCAAATCACCAATTTCCTACTCAAAGTTGAGTGGTAAAGCCCTTGTACTGGTATGCCGTTTCAGGAGACGAGTCTGCGTTCGCGACGAAACACATATGGTCTATGCCACCCCGAGAGTCGATTCCCTCTCTCACGCGCTCTATACCCTAGTGATAGATCTAAGCAACACATCGCGGTCCCATAACTCAGTTGGTTAGAGTGTCGTACTAATAGTATACTACCAAGTATTTACATTGGTCAATGCGAAAGTCGTGAGTTCAAGCCTCACTGGGACCAACCAATTGATCTTTTTCTATTTTTTACTCCTTTTTATCTTATTGACACTTCCAATAGTGCGTGAGGATTGACTAAACCTTAGTTAGGGCTAATCAGAGTTAGCGTTAAACGTAACGACAACTAAGATCTAGATCCGTGATCGCACCAACTCTGCGGGGTCCATAACAGCAAATAGTTAGGTCATCACAATTAGTCGCAGCTAAATAGATATGCCGTGTCAATTCATTGCAAAAGCCTCTATCTAACCTTGGGCGTGGAGAGCAGCTAAAGAGTCGCTAGTATATCCAGTATGTAACGGTAATAATCCTCTGCCACTGACACTACGTAGCAGTACATCACACCTCTCACTTTCCGACCTTGAAACACACACCAACTACTTATTTCGAGTCCCAACACAACGCGAAATACATTGTTTATACACTATATACTCACATAACATATGATGTTCAACGCTTCACTATATCCCCACAGTCACCGGCCTCGACTATCTCCTAACTCTCTCGCCAATTGGGCACCGAGAACCTATTCTCCGCTAGAACACCGACCTCCGCCAACTATGCAACAATGACTATTTCAACCCCAACCCGAAGCAGACCCAACAACTCCAGCTAATGAGCGCCGGCATATTTTAGACGGCTCTTTTATTTATCCCCTTCTAGCTTCAGTCGCCAACAAAATGCCACATAGCGTATAGATCTTTCGCCTCTCAGCTCTGTCGCGAACGGTTCCGAGAAATCAAGGCCGCATGTATGTACGTATAAATATGCAAATTGCCTTCTTTTCCTTCTCCTGTAGGCACGTAAATGCCTATCCCTTGCCTAGCTTACTAAACTCCCCTCCCCACACCCGCACGCTCCCCCAGGAAGCTACTGCAGCTTTACCCCCTGCCGCGCGAAGAGCAGCCGCTCTTGGCGGCTGCGTGCTATATTCGCACAAGTCGTGAGCCGACCAGCGGCCGCATCTATGCCGCCGATCCGCTATACGTAGAGGCAGATCCCCTAGCTCATCTCTCAGACAGGTCTGAGTCTTATCCGCATGATCGGCGGACAAGCCGATAGTGGAAGTAGTGACCTAGATATCTCATTCCAAGATCCTGGATATTCGAGAGGTGTATATCATCTGGAAGATTGGCGCGGGTAGTCTATAGCTCCTGAATATGCGTGGAACCTATTCCAGACCGACAAAGCTTCGTGGTGGACATGGTATATGTGGCGATCATCGGGCGATGACTGGTCGCGTTGGTTTCTCGGCGCCCCGGACTTGGTAACCTCTAGCAGTTCTATCGATATGTACTCTAGGTGATACCTGTAGAGATCTTTTCAACCATTCCAAGCACACTATAATCCCTGATATCTTGGGCTTAAAGCGCGTCTCGTATGTAGCATAAGAATCTCGAGATGATCAGATGGATACTTTAGGCCATAGAAACCGACTTTAGTATCACGTCTTGAAAGTAGGCCTAGGGTGGAGGAGAGGCAGTATTTTGTGCTTATCCTACTACCACTCCCCCTATCCTCAGTGTTGAGTCTAGTCGTGCACGCCAGTCTAAAGACACCATTATACCGTCATTGGTGGGAAGTCTGCGCTTAGCCATTCTTGTGAAAACCACGAGGCAGATTCTACTCCGGTATTGCCATATGACTCGAGAGCAAAGTCGAAACCATCCATGGCGCCCTCGAAAGCATTATTGTTATCTAAACCATCAGGCGGGACAACAGGGGGTAGATTTGGTCTGGCCATCGTAGGATCGTTGACTGCAAGGTCTGAGAAGGACGGATCGCGTCTGTGTTGCGGCGGAACAGGTGTAGTACCAGATAGTGGTGTATGTATTCCGCCATTGTTGGTAGTTAATCCAGGCGACGGCATATTGACGGTTGGAGATGGTACTGGGACCATGGGTGCTTCACCTTCATCTAGGAGATGTATGTGCTGATTCTGATTGACGACTTGGCGTGACAAGGGTGGTTGGGATACAGCACCCGTACCCATGACTTCAGGGGTCTCTTGACGACTTGGGCTAGCGCTTGATGTGAGACCACGCGAGATGAGCTTCTCGAGATCAGAAACCTAGGTTGAAATTATCTAATTAGTACATCGGGATAAGCTACGGATTAGCGTTTGAACTTACAATTGCAGCACCAGCGGGAACATGATTCATCGCTCGGGCAATCTGTAAGCACCGGTTCCCATGCTCAATTACTTGGTCCATAGTTAACCGCAGCTCGCTCTTATTTGTTTGGTAAGCAAAGTAGAGCATTCGTGCGCATTGGTAAGCACAAACGGAAAGATCGAGGTCCGTAACAGGCAGTCCGCCATCTAAGGCGAGGATGAGCCTAAAAATCTCAACCATGGCGATAGCGTGTTCAAAACACTGACGTGTACAGTAAGACACGAATTGCGGTTCGAGGCGACTGACACCGGACCTCGGGAGGGCCTCTTTGAGGCCACTTAACACGATGCGGTAGAGGTCACAATGACACTGCCGCCACCAAACATGGATCATGATATATACGCATAATCGTGGGGAGTAAGCTCGTAGTTGGAGGTTACTCTCAGAAAATTTGAAAGAGGCAGGCAGGTGATCATTGAAGGTATCCAGCTCTCGTGAGAGTACTTTGATCAACTGTGGCAGCTGGGCGACCTCGGACTCGGGCATGTTTAATATATTCTTAGTACAATACGATACCCTGCTCCTCATCCACAAAAGCCGCACGTGCAGGGCCAATGAACCCACGTCGTCGGGGAAAGGTTGTGAAGGAAGTGGTCGGAGATGTCCAGTGACTTGTGGAAGATCAAATTCGAAATTGCGTTCATTGCACGGTAGCTGAATATGCAAAGAGTCAGGGGGGAGCAGAGTGAAATCAGCCTGCCCACCATTGACTCCAGAATCAATCGTGAGAAATGCCCACATAAGCCTTCGCCGCGACTCTCTGGCTAGGAAGCACAAGCTCGGGTTTTCGTAGTTGAGCCTTAGAGCGTAGGCGAAGCGGGCAGCCGTAGCCGCTAACATGAAGGCGCTCGTAAACCTCCTGGAGAGTATACGGTGCTTCATAACGAGCACAAGGGCCTGGATTTTAATAGTCGAGGGGTTTTCGAGGTCTTGCAAGACCATGTTCTGGCATTCGTCGATACATCTGGCACCGTACTCGCGCATACCAGGACCTAAATCTGTGAGCAACGAGGTAACACCGACGAGAGCAAGCAGAAGGGCCCTGTCCATCATGCCGGCATGATAGCGTTGCATAAGGGACGCACGGTGCAGGAACGAGAAAACCGGGACATGGTGTACATGACGGAAATAGTGGTTGAAGGTACGTTGGATGAGACTTTCGTCTGGATATATGAGTCTAATATTCCCCATATTAGCCTTTGCGTACTACGAAGACAGTGGTGCCAGTACACGTACGGATCGAGACCGAGCCTCTTAGAGAGCGAGCCCCCGGAGAAATCGAAGTTCTCATGCTCGGCGCTACCGTTGCGACCATGGTGAGAGCCATGGTGGTCCCTCTGCGTCATCGTCCTCTTCTCCGGGGGCTCTGACGCAACCGATTCATGCTCGGAGTCGGTAGTGCCATGTTGTTGAGTGCTAGTACTGCTGCCGTTGATGCCAGCAGACCGCTTCGTCGGACGGTATATACACTCGATACCTTGAGACTGACATCGCGCGCATTTCGGGGTCTCGCCGGTACACCGCGCCTTTCTCGAGTGGCAGTTCGTGCAAGCCAGCCGCACTCGTCGTCGCGGCAGGCTAAAAGCAGTGATGCTGTCGCTGTCGGCATGTGGCGAGCCTGCGTCCTGGAACGAGCAGGTGAAGCCGAGGCGTTCGCAGTTCTGGCAGATGTCGCGGCGACCATCACACCGCACCTTTCGCAGACGACAGGTCGAGCAGGTCTGGCTGGTCTTCTTGGGAGGGCGGTTGGCCGGGTCGGCGGCGGCAGCATCAGCCGCAACCTCAGCAGCCGTGTCCGCTGCCGCCACCTGAACGCTCATGTGTTCCATGTCCATGCCTCTGGAGGGCTACGGTCACGACACTACTATTCAATGACAACACGAAACCGTCGGTCGGATCTCGCGTGCTCGCTATTGTTAGCTCCCGCATTCGCCGGCTGATACAGTTCCGCCTTGCGATGGGGTCGTAAACGGCATCGGTCCGGACGGGCTCGCTAGGTGGTGGGAGTCGAGTGACGGCGTGTCGTGGAGGATGGCGCAATCGCAGGCATTGGGCGGCGGGACTGAGGACGTTCGCTGGATCGTCGACTTGTCAAAGCGTCAAAAAATGGGAGCGGAAATGGAAGCCGGCAAAGACGGTGGGCGGATAGCGAAGACGACCCATCGGTGACTAGGTATGTATGTACTCACTCTCAGTCCAGTCAGTCACTCAGCGTGTCAAAGTCCCTGCTGTATGCACACTACTACCTCGCTACGACCGGTCAATTTAGTGTGCAGCCACTGGACGGTGGGTGGATTAGTGGATATCTATGGCTATTAGTCGTAGGTACAGTGGGTCATCCTGGTCCACATGAAGTATCAGTACAGCAGTGTGACGCTGTCAGTTCGCCGGTTTCTCAAAGGCCCAACAAGTATTGGATACTTTTCAAAAGGTGCAAGGGTGCAAGCTGGACAATGGTACTCCTAGGCAGAACCTGGAACTGGCGTGGTTGGTTACATCATGCAAGCAAATGTAGGTACAACCTGGTATAGAAAAATGTCTCGAGCTTTTAACAACATCAACCATAACACACATTTTTGAGTCACCTACGCTTCCTCTTCTTCTGCTTGGCCAATCTGCGTCGAAAGTGCCAATCCAAAAAACCGCAATCGGCTAAAGGGTGAATCAAAGGCACGTGGACAACACTCATCCGGGTATACCTATAAGGAACAGCATAAGGGATTTGCATCCGTCTACCTGCAACAGATCTAGATTGCATCGGAGCGATTCCGAGACGAAAGGGAAAAGGGGTAGGACCGTCGGAGCGGTGTAGAAAGGCGCTGGGCAGTCTGGTCGAATTGCTGTCGAGTACGCTCAATGACTACATATAAGGGCGTTATCACGTCATGAATGACAGATTGCGATTCTTGCGTCTTTTGCCTCGAGGATGTCGTCATAAGGATGAAGCATTGGCAGTGTCTCAGCGTCGTGTAAGTGGATGGGAGATGGTTGCCTAGCCACTATGGCCCCTCCGAAGTAAACAACTTTAAACTCCGGGGGTAGACCGAAGAAACGGACACGATGCAGAATTACATCGTGAGCAAGGGATATAAAGTTGGCTTGATGAAGGATGAAGAAAGTTATCATTGAGATGATCTACAATACAGTACCTGGAGTATGGAAAGCGCCTAACCAATCAGAATCTAGTGGACCGGCTTAGCTGCAAGTCAACCGGCTTGGCAGCTCATGGGTACAGGCAAAAGGCCGGCCGAGCCGACCGAGCCAGCCGATAGCCGCTGCTGATTTATGGCGCCAGTCGCGGTATTCTTTAGAAAATATCCTGACAATAACAGCATGTAGGTAGCTGTGCCTAGGTTATTCAATTCAGTACAACATTGGCGTGAAATCTCTTCATCAGCATCTGTATACATCATGGGCTCAAAATTTTCACGGCATGTTTGATTGATTATGATGACGATAATATCCTCAGCGGGATTATTCGGCTGCACTCAGTTGGAATACTTACTCACGAATATGGTAGGGACACCCGAATACACTCCCCCACAGAGTAACATCGCATGAAGCAATGCCTAGGGCCATTGGAACTCATTATGGTAGGTATAAAATAAGCTCAGGTTCCATTACATATCGGATCCGCATCGCTTTAAGCGGTCAACATCTCCATAGATACTCCGTAAGCAATCATACACAATCGAAGTAAATTCTGGTATTCTGCAGTCATCCTTCTCCAACGATCTTAGACCCCTTGCATGGAATCCGACACGGTGGAATACATACACAATGGATTGGTAATGTTTCGGCTCTATCAAGGGTCAGTGCAGGTGCTATTTTGCTGTCAGCCATGAGGAAATACGCTGTGAATGTAGAGATAAGAGCGCTTATTAAGCTTCATCCCACGACTTTTTCACGAAGATCTCACTACACTTCTCTTAAACTCAGCTGCCGTCGTCAGATCTAGTGACGAATCATAACAGTCCTAGGCTCCCATGCGATATGAAGAGTATTCTTAACACTTTTTCAGCGGATAACGATTCACCTCTTCGACGGCGACCAACGATCATACTATCAAGAGTCCTTTACGAGCATTTTACAGTCGGGGTAAATTTCAATTCGTGATTCCCCATAGAGTAGATAGTCAGATCTTCAGGTGTCAGTATCTGTCTTTCACGTAATCTTATGTAATTATAATCAATTAGTGTACAAGCATACCATTTACCTCTGCTTCAGCTTATATCCTCGTGATGAATAGTTTCGGCTTCATATGAGGCAATACTCCATCTCACACAATAATCGACAGTGCATACCTTAGTACGCAACACTCTCATTCCCCCATCACCTCTGAACACCATACTCACCCCCAAATATTTGCCTTCATACATGTCTTAAACTTCTTCGTAACCAGCACCTCCCACACCGAGCCATCGCTCCCCGCCATCTCTTCCGCCCCTCCAGCCGAGATCTCATAAGTCTCGCCAGCATAGACTGGAGCCTCGGCCCGATAATCGATCGCCTGGACCTTGCGCCCGCCACTGGCACAGTGATCCCGCCAGTAATCCAGCATGCTGATCAGGTTCAGCGGTCCGTGTACCACGCATGCCGGATGGCGCTCTACGACCGTCGTCCACGTGGGGTCGTAGTGGATCTTGTGGCCGTTGAATGTGAGAGCCGAGAACCGGAAGAGGCCCGTAGGGGACCAGCGGAGGTGGCGCAGAGGGTAGCCTGTGAGGATGAGTTAGTCCTGTAATTCCGATGATATAGAGTTTGCTTTAAGATTTCTATCTTGTTACCATGTTCATCAAAACGATGGATAGTAATTCAATAATTAGGGGAAGGTAAGAGGTGTAAACTCGGAAGTGAGAACACTAACCTCCGTTTTGTGGCACATCCTTCACAGTCGACGGACCTTGAATTACAGCCTTGCGCAACGATTTTTTGGCTTCTGGCATCTCCTCTCCGCTTTTTGGTTTCGGGCGAAATATCCAGGACCTATTCTCGTGACGCATAATCAGCATTGACCATCGCAGCATCTCACCTCATCTCATTCCTTTTCACATTATCTCATCTCATTGTCGTCTCATCTCATATCCCTCACCCTCAAACACCATAACCGCTCACTCACCCGTAGATTGGCACATTCAAAATACACGCGCGCGCGCGCGCACGCCAAAAGAAAAAAGAAAAAGAAAAAGAAAAGAAACAGAAGAGAGAGAAAAAAAACTTACCGCTCATCAACAAGCGCCAACCCCCTCGGCCCCCAAAACTCCTTCTCAACCTCAACAAGCACCATCCCATCACCGCTACGGCTCATTTTCGGAGTAGCGTTCAAAAGCCTCGTCCTCTCCTCGACCTCATCTCCCACCCTAAGCGCCACCCCATCCCCCTCACTACTATTCATCCACTTCATGCGTCCGCCCGCCCACATCCGTCTCGTGAACGGGTACGGGGCATTGAACGTCAGATCACTCCCATCCTCGCCGAGGTTGTCCTCCGTTTCGCCAGGCGTGAAGTAAACGAGGTGGTAGCCCGGGGGCACGACGGTCCCGACGCCCGGCGCGCGGGTGGATATATCCAAGCGGGGATGCAACTCCCGGCGCCCGAGAGTCAGGGAGAGTTTGCGCAGTTGGTTCCCGTCTAGGATCTGTGTTTCTTTGCGCGTCACGTCTTTGAAGGTTTCTAGTAGGCTCAATGCTGCCTCTGCTGCAGACTTTGCGGGAGCGGGACGCTTGGTCGTAGACTTGTGGCGTTTGAAGGTCGGCTTCCCTGGCGACGGAGTGTTGGGAGCAGGGAATTGCTGAGACAGCTGGGTGCGGCGACATGCTGTACACATCTGCCGTAGAGGCGAAGATAGCGGACGCGACATGCTGAGATCAATTGATTGGCGAATTATTCAATCAGTCAATCAATCAACGGATCTGTAATGACGTGTGTAGGTTAGTTGTCCCAATATCTCAGCTTCATAACCTAGATAGAGTGATACAAGCTTATACACCAAGCTCAAAGATAATTGTAATTAGTGAGTAGGAAGATAGAGTCCAACCTTGGACCTTCACCTCACCCCAACTAACTAGAAAATGGCGGGGAGTGGGCCGACCAGAGCTAATGTGGGGTAAGTAGGCAGATATTTTTTTCAGTTTCAGCAAGATACATAGAAATGGTCAAATCTGATGGAGAATTCACTCAGCTGTGATATTATTTATCAAATGCGTGTAATTCGGTAACAATTTTACTCCTATTAGAACTGGTCGGATTGTGTAGAGAAGATTCGCGATCGGTCGAGGGCCTAAGTTAAACTACCAGCCCGTCATCGAGCTTCGGCTCTCTGAAGCTCTTCACAGCGCAGCCGTCAAACCCAAGATAAACACAGTTGAAAAATTAGGCGACCGATTACTTTCAATAGAGTACAACTTTATTTCATTTCATATAGCTCATTATCCAAATAACATGTAACATGACTCATTCGCATCGCATCACATCACATCACAGCAGACACCGACGAAAAATAATCAATCTGGCATCTTCAAATCCAAACCACCATAAGACGTAGTCTGAAATCTGTACTCTGTGTGCGCCTCCCATTACCTGGTTAACACCCCTCTCTTTCCCAGGAGCTTTAAGTAAGCATTCGCATCACCACCCAACACCAGTACTCCGCACTCTATCAACTCGGAGATTTAGAGGCGGTACGAGAGCTTCATCTCGCCGGGCGCCTCGTAGTTCGGGACCTTCATGTCCAGCGCCGCGCCGGAGTATCCGAGATCCTCGGCGACGAGCATAGCGCACTTCTCGCCGATGAGCAGGGCAGTCGAGTACCTGTGCGTAGTATGTCAGTAAATATGTATATACAGTATACAGTATAGCTAGAATAGGTGAATCGACTCACGTGTTGCAGCCGACGTTGTCGGGGCAGATACTGAGATCCGCAACCTTGAGGCCCTTGACGCCGTGCACGTTCAGGCGCTCGTCGAGCACACCGTGCTTGACGATGCTATTACCCTCCTTAGGGGCCATCGAGCAGGTCTAAGTAGAACAGATTAGCCTTACAAACATAATGAAATAATACTAGCTCAGAAACTTACACCGAGGCAGTGCCAAGTACTCTCGACATGTCGCTTAACCCATTCCTCGACAGCCTTGATATCCGAGCTGCTGTACTTCAGTTCCTCCCTAATATTCGCCTTGTTGCTGTTCAGGATGTTGGCCTCGGCCGTCCTGTCCGGCTTGGGGTTGAAGACGCTCCAACTTCCGTGCTGCAGACCCGCGCTCAGGTTTCCAGACAGCGCGTATTGCTTCGTCGTCTCTAGATCCATGTCGTTGGCACGGGCGGACGAGTCGTAGTCGAAGAACGGGTGCATCGCCTGCACTTCACCAGCGTAAGCGTCCATGCGGCGGGCCGTCTCTCGCGACTTGATGTAGCCCCAGACCATGGGGGCCATGTCTCTCTCGTCGTTCATGAAACCAGTGTCGAAATCCGGCTCGGCATACGGATCCGCCGACTTGATATGCGTGAATCCACGAGAGAATGGGTATTCCAGGAAGTGGAACATTGTGAAGAAGTTTCCAGGCGGCCTAGATAGGTAGGGAGAAGAGGGTTAGATTATGGGATGGTTTGATAGTTACGAAATAAGAATTACTCACATGAGCATGTGGTCACCGAACCAGCCGGCAATCACCGAGTAGTGCATAACCGGCTTGTCGGGCTTGTTCTTAAAGTACGACTTCCAGCCCTCAGTGAAGTGAGGAGTTGGCCAGGATGCAAACTCTTTGAGTTCCTTCTCGTTCGGTCGAATCTTGACGCCGGCTTCAATTCCGTTCGTAGAGAGTGGTCCCGTACCCTTCAAATCCCACTGATCGAAGACCTCTGTTGACGTGATTAGTGTATACCCCCTAACTTGACAAAGGCATTCTTACTCTTCTGCACCTCCGGAACGCCTCTGACAAAGTCGTCAAAGCTTTCCGTCTCCGGCTTGGCGCGATAGACTGAAAAGGTGAGGTAATGGTCCTGGAAGTTAAGACCGACACCGGGGAGATCGACGATAGGCTCAACACCCGCTTTTCTCAACTTCGCGGGGTCACCTGCGGTGATGTTAGTACAAGTACCTCAGCTCAGCATCATTTATCTTACCAATGCCAGATCGTTGGAGGATAAGAGGCGATGACAGAGTACCTCCAGAAACGACAATCTGCTTGCGAGCCTTGAAGATCCTAGTCTTCAGTTGACCCGGATGCAGAGGCTTTGTAGGGCTAGCGACTAAGTTAGCTCAGGGGAAATAGTGAAACATGGGATTTCGTGGGTCTTACACAGTCTGTACGGCCACAGCGCGGCCATTCTCAATAATGACCTTATCGACCTTGGTGTTGCAAGCGAGGTAAAGATTATCATAAACGGCGCGGGTGGAATGCACGTAGGCGTGAGCGCTATCGCTACGGCGGCCGGTCTGCAATAGGGGTTAATAATCATGCATATCGCGGCCTCTTGGTGCATATTTCATACGTCGCGGTTAATCCATTTCAACCAATGCTCGGCGCCATGACCTGTGCTCAGATCTTCCAGATCATCCACAAATGGGATATCCTGAGACTCGGCGGCCCGCAAGAAGTCGTCCTTGATGGGATATGTGCTAAAGAAGTTAATTCGCCTATCTTTTGGTAGCATCTTTTTCCTCGGGTCTTACTAATTTCCAAAAGATACTTTAATGGGGCCCTCGAAGCCGTGGAGGTCCCTGTCTTTGTCAGCTTCATGTATCTATGAGCCACGGATGACCGGTACATACTTGTTGTGACAGGCCCTTTGGTACGTCTCATGCTTCTTCATGAGGGGAAGAAGCTCCTTGGTTGTCCATCCCTTAGCTTGGAAATCATCGTAATCCGAAGCCGAAGCACGAGTGTACATCTTAATAGAGTTAGCCAGCTGCATGAACACGACAGGTGTGCAGTGCTTACCAAAAAGTTAATTGAGGACCCGCCTCCAAGAATGTGGGCGCATGGTACAACGGCCTCTCTACCGGCAAGCCACTTTGATGGACGAGACTTGTAAAACGATGCTGTCTTCGAGTCCAGCTTCATGTTCCGGGGGTAAACACCCGGCCGGAAAACCCATGGGTTGTTCAGGTTGCTCTCTCCGGCCTCGATGAGAAGGACCTTCAGGTTGTGATCTAGGTTGGCGAGTCTGCACTGCTCAGTATAACAGTACGGATGAGGATGATAGGCTGATGACGTACCGACCCGCAACGACGCAACCGCAACTCCCACCACCACACACGATGATATCAAACTCCTCCGGTAGTGGACTCATGTTGTGGTCTGGTTCTTCCTGGCTTGGTTTTCCCTCTGGTCTGTTCCGAGTGAATACTACAGAGATATCGTAGGAAACTTTGAGAACCTCGAGGGGAGGGGGGATTTATTTATGTTCCACCGAGATCCAGGATCTTGGTCACAGCAAATACCCAGGCGAGAGGGGAAGGTAGCTGACCTACAGTGACAAAGACGCCTCCACTAGTCGGGATTGCAGCATCAAACCACCAATGAAGATCTAATTCATATCCATGGCCGTGGATGAGGCCAATTGGCATCAAATAAGCTATGCAGACCCCTCTTTAAATATATAATGCCTGTCTACAAATCGATATCATATGATTCTTCAGATGTAACCTCCCACAGCATCTGGCGATCTGTGCTGTGCGGTTAGTCCGGGATCCCCAAATGAAGGCTGGCTTCCTGACTAGAGACGCATACTGCTATAGACACGTCAGGTGTAATTGGTGGAGGGCGGCCATCCAGACTGATCCGAAGGAATGCCGTGTCGTAATAGACGCTGAACAGCGATGACTAATGACAAATCTGCGCCCCAATTCCTGGGCATCGCCGACAAGCTGGGTTCTCTATCCTGGGCTGTCCCAAGAGTGACTTTGTGTATCGTTACGGTTGCGTAGTGTACAGAGAACCGACAGGGAGTAACCATCTCGGTGAGGCTCGGGATGTTGCCCAGCCTTAAGACGTCTCATCCCTGCTGGCTAGCTGGTTTGGGGAAGACCATGACTCCTGGTGGGCAGTCGATTGGCTGCTATCATGCAGTATGGAAGACGGTCTAGTGTCCACAACGCCCAGGACCCAGCATTAGTGGAATGCGGGGGTGGGGACGGGGATGAAGTCGAACGAGAACCATTGACCTTGGCTGCATTTCTGTCGTCTTTCCCCGCAAACTAGTAAACAAGGGGTTTCGAGTTAGTCTTGAACTAGCTGGACGAGCACTGCGTGTCTTCCTGCTCTAAAAACAGATGACATTGAAGCTACGAACTGAGGCCTCGTATTGGGTGAGATAAGGTAGCTATAGCTGTGCTCGATATAGTAGGTTGTGACAGCGGTCGTTGGCGAGGGTCGCATCACATTGTGTACCCCAATTGCCTCCCCCATGAAGTCATTCCTGCAGGCAGAGGCAGAACCGGGCCCGAGTAATCGCAAGCATATTGCCAGCGAGTAGTGCGCAAGAGCCGACGCAACGGCCGTTAACAGCGGTTCCTGTGTGGCGCAGGGACGGTTCGTGCTGGCCAAACTCTCGCAGACCAGTGCTGGGCGAGATGGTGTGCACCCCCAATTTGCCGGAGGAGGCGGGCATATACTGACATCTCTCGTACATCTCGGCATAGGTCACAGAGTCTTTGATTCGCCGGGTCGCGCTCTGGAAACGAGGGGCAGTCGGACTAGTGGCGTTGGCGTTGCACTGCTTTCTTGCATGTTCATTGCATGTTGACCTTGATCTCAACTGGTCCCGGCCCAGTCAGCTTCGAGGACGGTCCACGAGTCAGGATCCTCGCATCCCAGATCAATGCACCAGCGCCCACCACGCCGCCTTCTCACAGGATTGTCACAGCAGACGGCTAGAGAAGGTGTCCTCGTAGAGTTTTAGCTCCACCGCCGGTTGTCCTGTGTTGAAAAGTTTGACTGTGATCTAGTGAAGCCGGTCCCTAAACACAGCCATGATGACGAGGACCGGCCGTGCGGATCGCTCTTTTCATGCTCGTCTGCTCCCCCCCGTGACGTACACGTTGCCGAGCTAGACTGGGAGAGTGAGCTCTGGTCCCAATTACGGCTGGGATGACAGCGGGGAGCAGCCAATTAACGCAGCAGCATACTTGTACGTAGCCGCGAATGTCGGGTCGCTGGGTCCCATCGTGGAGGTGCTTGCATATGCTGGGATGGATGCTTGTGGACGTGCCTAAAGAACGATGCAGATGTCAGAGTACGTACTGTACTACTGCCAATCCATCTCCATGGGGTATAGAGTTGGAGTGACAGAAGCAACCCCGACAGATTACCGATTCTATACAATATCCAGACTAGTTAGACAGAGAGTGCAGCAACACAAGAGCTCGGCACACCCCACGATCTCCCAGTTCTGCTCCCAGCTACGGGGGATTCGGTGCAGCTAACGCGCCACAACAAGCCAACACCTACAGAAATATGTAGGTACGTGCTCAGGCACCATCCATGGCGTTGTGGTTGACAGCATAGCTAGCTGAGTAACCACAGCAAGTAGTATGCCTTATATATATATGTGTGTATGTAGGATGTAGACATCTGGATTTGGTGTTTCACTACCTCTACTTTTCACGGTACGTAAGTACTTGGGGGGAGATGGCGATGGTGGCTTGCGTCCTACTGCAGCGAGGACAGCCTGTAATTAATTAACTTTGGCGCTACTACCCGCTCTACCCAACCCAAGAAAGTCTAAGGTGGGTGCGGAGTGGTGCGGGCTACTCCACCCGACCAGAGCTGAGCCTTACCGAACAGAGAACTATACTGCGCCAGTTACGTAGCGCTTAACCCCTATAATCCGGCACATAGAAAGTCTCCTATAAGCTGTAGCTTAGTATCCAAGAGGTAAGTAAGTAGATATAGCTTAGATGTTCACGTTAGTAGATTCTGATACGTGTTACATAATGATGCATACAGATCTATATATACCTAGTAGACATTACTGAACCTGTATCAGATTACTAAAAGACGCGAATTCGATGCTTTCTACTAGTAGGACGTTCAAGTTTGCCGAAGTATCGTGATCGCAGAGCTGAACCCCAACATCTCCGCAATGTGATCCACACATACGGGGCGCGGTCCGGAATCAATATCCGGCTCAAATAATACACCGTCTATCGTATTGTTCTAGAAATACCAGTGCCAATACCTAGAGCTCGTCACATTTGTGAGCACACTTAGTGTAGAAACACTAGGCCTTTACGCTAACATGGTAAGAGAGCACGGGCCGATGTACTAACAAGCTGACAGCTTGGCCCAACAACTTCACTAAAGCGAGTCCAACGTTATCAAGGAATTGATCAAAATCTACAAACGGAAGCTGAACTAGCTTGCGGAGTCCGTTAGTCCGCTGACACAATGAAGGATCTCGTTCCACTACACTAGACTAGTGTAGCTCGATCTGAAGCCGTTTTGCTAAATACGGTTGGCATCGTCGGCATGCTCGGAATCGTCACCTCCAACTCTCTAGTCTTAGCCTCATTGACAAACCGGCAAATCACGGCTTACGAATTACCTACGAAGGAGAAAATGAACGTTTCGCCCTATAATTTCCGCTCGAGTAGAATGAGTGAGCGGTTTGTGAAGGATGCGTTCGTTGTAGGCAGCGGGGTAATACTTGCCGATGAGCGCCCTATTGATCCAGTTGAAAAGCTGCCATTGCAGACTGGATGTCCGTGTGTGGCGCCACGGCACGAGAGCATGACTAGAGAAGAAGCGCTTCATCCAAGAAACCAATTGCTTTCTTTGGGAGAGCATCAATCCCATGTTGGCCCTCGTGATCGACTAGCTTAGAGGATCCCGGATTATACGAATAAGAATTTCTCGGCCCACGCAGCATATAGCTCTTCATCTTAGTGATTTGAAAGTCTAAGGCTCTGCACCCCGGCTTTTCCTCATGATTCTCTCTATATCTTTACGCCAGGAAGAAAATCACGGTACTGAGCCACGATAACACCAAAAGTAAAACGCTATCAAGTCACGGACTCGGCCATTTACAATCGTTTATGTATATACGGCCTTTGGCTATAACTATAACATTGGTCACACTCTTTATAATAAAACAACACATGCTTGTGCTGTAGCAAGTCTGTCGATGAGACTGCCCCTAACATTCTACATGAAACTTGTTTTCTATAGTTGGTGTGGTAAGGGTTCATAGATAAGATCTTGGGAAAACATTCATGTTAATGCTAGTCCTCGTTGGTATTGGTCTTTTAACTCATGGCGGCTTAAATGGGATTTAGATAGGAGGCCCGCAGTTTATATGCTCCGATCCCACCTTCATATGGCCTCTCGCGATCCTAAGTGAGGATTAAGGGTCTTATGTATAGAGAAGTTGAATGCCCTCATGTGACACCTCCGTCGTATTTACGCTTCCCTGCCTGTGGGAACCCTTTCGGATTTAGTGTTCACGGGCGTACGCATATGGGACATAATATCAGACAGCACATATGAAACTTCCAACTCACAAAAGACGATCTTCTCCATGTTCCCGAAATCGCAATTATGTGCTTGCTCACGTCGAGTTTACTAGCCTTTGATCATAACTGAACCCTGATTAAACATGAAGTTCGTTGTTGGAGAAAGCAACTGAACAGATTTGGGGCTTCCTCACTTAGAGTCATACTCAAATCACACCGACATTTACATTGTTTCTCATGGACCAAGGCGGACTCGTGGCCAACCTTTTAAGCTGAATTGAGTGAGATGACATTGCCTGTTTTGATGGCGGCAAGCGAATCTTAAGACCATTCGTCAGAGTTGAGACTTGCTTCAGATTGAAATCATTATACGTGTCAATTTTGATTGCATCCTTATCATCCCTCATATATTAGGTGAATCATGTTGGTATTTCAAATTGGATTATGAAAAAGCCCTAAGGGAGTGAAGTTATATAAGTGCGACGAGATAATTGTGTCCTAATCCGGCTGACGGCAACTAGTTACGGACCGAGCTGAACAAGCCTGCATGAGTACATTCTATCGTACTGGCAGGGTAGGCCGCCCACGTGTCGCACTCTAAGGGTGTCGGTGTTAATATCATTCTATTCAATAGATTGAAATTAAATGAAAATATGAAATAACTGTAAAAAAGGGCTACGATAGGCCTACGTTAGAAGGAACGACATCTATCTTTAACAGGGCGACCGCATCAGATCTACAACAGCATTTATACACTATTAATAAATTACATCCTATCTGATTCGAGCTAGTCTAGTATCGGGACTTACACTCCCAACTTCCCGGGAGATTGGGGTCACCTGATATATACTTGGCCTGCTTGGGATACACGCACAGCGGGCGCTGACTCTGGACTCCCAACGTAGCAGTATCGTTGACGAATTTCGTCGCAATCAACTTATTCGGCGCATCTCCTTCCTCAACCCACTTCATCAGAGCCAAGATAATATCGTGCTCGGCGTCTTCGTACCCAGGAACAGAATGAGTAGACCCGGTGAGGGCACCGGCACCGGTGTACCAAGGCCCAGTGACCGACCCTGAGCAGTGACCCATATCGGGGATGAGGAAGAAGCGATAGAAGTCGTCGAGATTGATGCCCTTGGGCCGAAGGGTTTGAAGGACCTTCTTGTAGAAATAGACGCTGCTGCCCGTTGGGATCAGGTTATCCGCCGTCCCATGGTATTTCAAGATCTTGCCGCCGCGGTTCAAGAATGGCGAGAGGTCGAAATTGTCTGGTGCCGCAGTCCCCGGATTGATGGTATCAGCAAACTGGACGTCCTTGTACGTGAATTTGGTGTAGTCCCAGGTTGAGTCGTTATAGACGAAATTTCGGAAGTAATCCGAGCCGAGGGTCGATACCGATGCCATCAGGAAGGTGGCGTCCGTTCCGAGGGTCACACCGGGGAACACGAAATCCTGGTTCGTATCGACCCAGTTGTTGTAGAATTTGTACAGTGTCGTCAGCTGCGCAGCCGTCAGGCATGTGGTCGAGTTCGTGCCCGTGCAGAGCAGCGACTCGAAGTCGAAATCGCAAGAGAAAGGATCGCTGACAATGTTATCAACGAGCCCATCTTGGGGGTCGCACTGTCTCTTCATTTCCGCTGCAATTGCTGGAAATAGAGAGGGACTGATGTGCTTCGGGTCGGACGCCCCATAGTTGTAAAGGCCTTGCCATAGGGTTGAGCCTGCGAGGTGAGTCGACCACCAGGCAGGAGCACCGACGGAGATGCCATCGAATGACTCCGGATCGACCTGAATCTCTTTCAATCCCTGTCTGCCACCTGTTGAGCAGCTAGCATAGTAGGAGTACTTGATACCGTCGGATCCCGCGTAGTAGTTCTTAATGATATACTTGATTCATCAATCAGTCCCCATTCACAGATTCTACTGACACATCATCCCATAACTCACCTTGGATAACACGACGGAGCCGTGCATAGCGCGATAGCCCCAGTCGATAACAGTCTCGGGAGCATTGAGCGCCCATGTGCCGTCAAACGGTGCGGATAAATGGCCGGTGTCTGTTGACATCGTGGCAAATCCATACTAGATGCGCATCATTAATCGCAAATGCCTTCAACATGCTAATGGGGATTCATACGTGAGAATATTCACCCATTTCCGGCCTATTCGAATTAGATTAGTATGCGTAATAAGGGTGATACTTTTGACGCTTTACATCTCATGGGCGCGTCTACTTACCAATTGATACCACCACCGTAACCGCCATTTCCCGTTGCTAGGAATCTCTCATTCCATGTGGTATCGGGGAGGAATAGACCGAAATTGTAAGATGAGCTCTCAGATGACTTGACCTTGATGCCCACCGCACAGAGTGCTGGTAGCCGAGTTGCATTCGCGGGGAAGGGGATGTTCGCTGGCCCCTGACCGAAACTCCCATTCACCGGGATGGCGTAAGCAAAGTTAACAGTCGCCTCCGTCTTGTCGGCGAGTATGGCAGCGAATGTTTCGGGCGCGCATTGTGCTCTGACTAGCGACCCGCCGGCCACCAGCCCCAGCATTGAAGCCCAGGAACGAGTCATCTCGAGGGGACTTTGCCAATTCGATGCGTCGAGAGCAGATCCGAGCGGACTTGAAGCGAGGTGATCTGCCCAGTATCGCGACGATATATACAAATTGGCCAGTCGCTCGCGCATGTCGATGGCCGGCTTTCTCGGTTACCTATCCAGGGTTAGGACCTTGAAAAGTAAGTTGCCTCGGGCAATTATCCACGGCATGCTCGAGCGGCATTGCAGATCTCCACGCACTAGATGGAATTAAGATGGAATTAGAGGCCCACTGCGACCTTAATTTGATATCGTTCTAATAGTCATGTATAATAAGAGTTCGATGTAGCTCTACGTCCCGGAGAACTGTCCAGGTGCGGCGAATACTAGCAGTAAACGGTATAGCAGTTGATGATCTGGGCAGGTATACCTAGCTCATCGGCTGCGCGCATCACAGCAAGGGATACGAGACATACGAGAGACGATGCGCGGGATACGTCTAAATCGCAGCGCAAAACGAAGGACCTGACTGAGTCAGCAATTTTCTCTTTAGCACAGTGCATATTCAAATGGGCATCGTGTTAAGAGTTATCTACCTACGTTACTAAAGCGTCCCCAAGTCCTGCCTTGGCCTAGCGGATAGCTCAATTGATCCTAATTAATGAAGTCCACAGCTATTCCAGCCCGACTCGTCTCACCGCAGACTGCCTGGAGCTACAAGTACTGGCTCTCATCTATAACCCCAGGCTGCCGATGCCATTGCCCGGAATCAATTGCACTCAACTCTAGTTGTGATCCGAAAGATTTGAATAAGTTGGTTGCATTCTGGAAAAGCATTCTACCGGTGTCCTGGAGCTGTGCCTGCACTAACAGGCATGCTCATTAATATGATGATGAGAAGCACTTAGTCTCACCGCTAAGTATCAGTTATAGCGCTGTTTGGTGGCTTAGCCTGCGGGGTACGATTTCAATTAAGCACTCGTCAATATTGTTACTCTTTTACTTTATTCTTGTCTTGGGTGTTTCTCCGGGGAGCTGGTCGGGGGTCCCCCGTTCGGGGTATTCGTTCCTGAGGAGAACCATGCCGCGCCGGAGTTTCTAGGCCCAAATACTTCGGCAGTTGCTTGCGGTAACCTCCAGCGCCCGTCAGCATGTTACGTGTATTAGTATTCAGAAACAACGAAAGAGAGCTTAACAACTACACTGATACTAAATCTTCTCTAATCACATCTCTTGGGCATATCGGATATCAATTTGACATCACATTCCATCCAATTCGTTTGCGCTAGTTAGCACAATCATGGGGACGTGGAGAGCACGACGCGGTTGACCCCGCCAACCGCGTCTTATAGCGCGCCCCCCTACGAGGCGAGCCTAAAGTCCAACCTCTTGTTCCCCTTGTCTTGATGATCCACTAAGTATACCAGCCTCTCCTCAGGCGTCATCTGATCCCACTTTCGAGCTCTTGACCGATTCCTCCATATATAATAGCTCTTAGCTACTATGTACAGAACTATGTTGAGACTCAAAATCCCCAGAAGGATGCTGTTGCCGCGACGGTAGAGAGGTGCGTCGTCGGCGCGGTAGATGTTAGACGAGATCACTACGCCCGCTTGCAGGAACATGTTGTATAGTGCCGCGCCGACGGCTCGAGACCGGACCGTGTTGGCATTTCGGGATATCCAACCGACTTGCACTGGATGGGCTGCGAAGCGGTCAGTGTTTTGTCTTTCAGGTAAATGAGAGCTATTACCAAGTGGTGCTGCTAGTAGCAGTGAGATTATTGCCCATGTCAGCCATTTAGACGCGTGTTGTGTGTCGACGACTCGTAAGTATATCAGGAAGGGCAGACACCAGAACTGGAAGAGCGAGGCGGATGCAGCAAGTTGACCGGTGACCTCTGCTAAGGTAGATAGTAGTAGCATATTGATAACTGTCTATGCGTCAGCCTTTATTCACTTATGTTTTGCAAACCAAGGTGACATACTCTTCAATACCAGATAGGGAATTGTTAGCAGGTTCGTTTGGAAAGTTGTGAAGCCTAACCCCTTCAGTGAAAGTGTTAGGTACAGCTGCGGCGAGAAGGTTGGAATGTTGAACGTCAGCCCTATAGCATAAAGTGGCCTTGTTTTGCCCATTAGTATATAGTTGCCACGACTAACGCGCATGAATCCTTACCATAGATCAACATCAGTCAGACTCTTCCAGAGTAGTTTGGGGGTGATGGGCTCTCGGTTATGCATTGTTCCTTTACTAGGATCGTCCCGAATGATCCTATTCACCATGATGGATTCCTCCCTATGCATCATGAGTTACTAACAAGTAAACAGACGGGAACGTGAGCTTACCGAGCTGTAAACCAGCCTTTCTTACCCCGCGACCAGCTTGCCGTCTGAGTTGGGCCTGCCGGCAACATCACAAATGACATGAGGCCAATGGTGCCAGTAATTAAACCCTGGGCTTTTGTTAGCTACAGAACTTCAAGACTTTACTCATGCCACAAACCTCGATCAAGAACAGCCATCTCCAACCAGGTAAACCTTGCACACCCCTTAGATGGAGTAACCCAAATGCAATGATAGAAGCTAAGATGTCTGCCATGAACATGCCGGTCCAGAAGAAACTCAACCGGATCGTAAGTTCGTGATGCTTGTAGAAATACGACAGATACAAGACACACTGTATCAGAGTTAGTTTTCAATTGACTTATACAAACTCCGTGCCCCATACCTCGGGAATGAAGCCTCCTTGCAATAGCGCCAACAGAGAGCGGCAGGCTAAGAACGAGGCCCTGTCATGAAGAGCGAACTGCGATGCCGACACGATAGAAAACATAACTATCTGGACAGGGATATAGCGATCTGGACCGATCCATTTGGCAAGTAGCTGCGACGGGAATTCGCCAGCTAGGAACGACAGAGCGTAAACCGAGTTGCCCAGATTGTAATCTGCAGATCTTTAGTGAGAGCTAGTAAGTTTGTTTATGAATAGGGGCTTACCATTCGTGCTCAAGTTCAGGTCATCAAGAAAGTTGTCCGCTACTGCCTGATTGAGGTTCGCTCGATCCAGCTCCATGGCGGTGAACATGACGGCGACCCAAAGCATAATGCGCCAATCAATTCTCCGGACTACCTTATATTCCTCGCCCCAGGTCCATCTAGCTAGAGGATCAAATCGATGCACATTCTCCCTATGGTCAATATTAGACAGTTAGCTTCACGCAGAGGTTGAGAAGATCACTAGCCAGTCTTCTTGGGGCATATATTGGTCCTTAACATCAGCAACATCGTATACGCTTGGCTGTTAATCAAGGGTCTTAGTAGTAGTCTTTATAACGATGGCTTGGTTGCTTTCATACCTGCGTCGCGATCGCATCAGGGTCGTAGTCTTTCCCTCGCTGAAACCAGAACTTCTTTTCCTCCTGCGGTTCGCCCAAAGACGGAATCGAGTCTGCGCTATCTTTCTTTTCTACATCGGCCTCTAAATCATCACCGCCTAGTTTCTCCGGCGCGGGTTGATTGGGGACGATGGTAGGCATGGCTCCAATTCCCTTCTACAGGTCTCAGTCTCAGGTTGAGGGCGAGCATAGTTTGGAGCCACATGATGGGCCACTCCCGATTCTATATCAATGGCGCGACGGTAGCAACAAGCCAGTAAACGCATCCGATTAGAAGGCAACGTTGGATTATCTCCAACCACCATTAATATTAATATATTTTGGCCTCAGATGGTCAGCAAACATGCGGGGTCGCCCCAATCAAGCCACGCTTGTGCGCCTTTTGGCCCATCATCACTCGCTGATCGGTTCTAGAGCAGTCTTACACATTGTAGTTCAACCGTGATCTTAGTGCGTTGAATGGCTCAAAAGTTGTGAATCCCACCACCGCGTCCAATCTGGTGTCCCGGCGTTCAGAGGAATACTCCTCGGAGCAGCATAGGATAAGATGCAGCACCTAAGATCTAAGTACCCATGCTGCTAAGAATCCCTACAGCTTATTGCGCCAACATGGTAGGTAATCGGCGGTGGGTCAACGCCATCACGCAATCGGCTACGCGTCGCCCCCTATTAATGAACCCCGCAATGTCCTCTATCGGACGCAAAACACCACTACGTAATAGACAACATCTACACTAAGTTCACGTCACTGTAAAAAGCCATAGGCAGACCTGTGCTGCTGTATATATAAGTCAATTGGCTGTTTGTGCCAACACAAGTACTATCGCATTCATTATACAATAACCATAGCCGTTCCTATAACACGTCACAATCAGAAGCGTAAATAGCTCGTCAAATCACACCGACGGATATCGAGGACCTTATCGTGGCTTAGGCTATCGAGCGAATCAAATAGCCATCATGAGCTATGTGCTGGTAACCTTGCTCTTGGCTTCACTTACGTCTCAAATACAAGCATCATGGACTGGCATATTCGGGCCCGTTAATCAGCAGCCGCTGGTCGGCTCGGGCCGTAGTCGCCCAAATATAGTCTTTATTTTGACTGACGACCAGGACTTACATATGCAATCGCTTGATTATATGCCTTTCGTCAAAAAGCATTTAGTCAATCACGGCACATCCTTCAGGAAACACTTTTGCACTACCGCTCTGTGCTGTCCGTCGAGAGTCTCGCTGTGGACTGGCAAAGCAGCACATAATACCAACGTTACTGACGTGTCACCGCCATACGGTAAGGTCTTACAGTACACGGCTCTCGAAACCAACTAATCGTGACCACAGGAGGCTACCCCAAGTTTGTTAGTCAAGGATTGAATAAAAAGTATCTCCCTGTGTGGCTACAGGGTGCAGGATACAATACCTATTACACCGGGAAGCTTTTCAATGCACACTCAGTCGACACCTACGACTCCCCATTCGCTGCTGGATGGACGGGCTCTGTAAGGCAGTTTTCAGCGCGATGATCATGCCGCTAGCTAATTGGCTCTAGGATTTTCTGCTTGATCCCTTCACATACTGGTACATGAATAGCACTTATCAGAGAAACCGAGATCCTCCGGTTAGCTACGAAGGTCAATATAGCGTCGATGTTCTAGCGGGGAAAGCCCTTGGGTTTTTAGACGAGGCGTACGAAGCCGGGAAGCCCTTCTTCCTTGGCCTAGCTCCCGTGGCACCGCACTCCGATATCCAGTCTCCAAACTTCAAACACGGCAACCACAGCAATCTCACCGAAGTCCAGTTTGGGCCACCAGTGTCAGCGAAGAGGCACGCTCACCTCTTTGAGGACGCCAAGGTGCCTAGAACTGCAAACTTCAACCCAGATAAGCCTTCAGGAGCTAGTTGGGTGAGGAACTTGCGCAAGCAAGGCCCCGATGTTATCGAATATAACGATCACTTCTACGTGCAGCGTCTTAGAGCCCTTCAAAGCGTGGATGAGCTCGTGGACAGTGTAGTGCGTCGCTTAGAGGAACTCGATATCTTAGATAATACCTATATCATCTACTCAACAGACAACGGCTACCACATCGGTCAACATCGCTTGCATCCCTCCAAGCAATGCGCCTTTGAAGAAGACATCAATATCCCACTCATCATCAGGGGGCCAGGGGTACCCGAGAAGTTCACGACCGACATCGTGACAGCCCACACTGACTTAGCCCCAACCCTCCTAAAGATTGCCGGGGCTCCTCTGCGCGACGACTTCGATGGCCTTGCGATACCACTTACTCAAGATGGCCTCGATCTAGCGAAAGACGAACGACATGAGCACGTGACAGTGGAACATTGGGGATTCGGCGCGAACGAAGGCAAGATACTCGACTGGTATCCCATATTCCGCTTAAACAACACCTACAAGGCGATGCGTGTGATTGGAAAATCGTATAACTTGCTATACCAGGTCTGGTGCAACAACGAGCATGAGCTCTACGACCTCACTACGGACCCAGGGCAGATGGTCAACCTGCTGCATCCTGATGAACGCTCAGTCGAAACTCTACTGGGCCTCCCGCTGAAGAAGGTGGTCAAGAGACTGGATTCCCTTCTATTCGTTCTGAAGACTTGCCGCGCAGAGACCTGCATTCACCCCTGGCGAGCCCTTCACCCTGGTGGTAATGTCGAGAGCCTAAAGGATGCGCTTTCACCGCGATTCGATGCGTTCTACGAGACAGAAGCGCAGAGTATAAAATTTGATCGTTGCGAGGCGGGATATATCCCAGAAGCTGAAGGAGCACAATTCAAGCAGAGCGTTTTCGAAGCAGAGCTAGATCCGAATTGGCACGAATGGACCTAGGTAACAACAACATAGTGCGCGAAACAAGATAATCACCTCATGTAATTTTATGAATAAAATTCCTTGACTAAGACTTCTTGCTGTCCAAACGTGAATCCATACGCGCGCAGTGGAGATAGATAAGTAATCGCGTGTCTCGTCATCTATTATCCAATTGCACCATTCTTAGCTTCCATTATTGGCCTAGACTAGCACCCCAGTAATGACTCTCGCGGCCGGCTCATCTCAGCACAGGGGACACAGCATGGTAGCTGCAGGGGGGAAGACAGCGACTCCAGAAATTCTCCGCGGTTGATTTTCCCATACATTCAACTCTCCCAGCCTAGACCACCGCGTTCGTCTCCGAGGCGGTTTGTTGTAATAGTAAACACGCAACAGTACTCCTGTTCCTCACTCATATACCAAAAATTTAACATGCCGTCCCCAGAAGAGACGACCCCGCTACTTCATTCCGACCAAAATGGAAGTACAATCAACCCTGGCTGCGATGCCAACGCTGACTTCCCCCAACAAGACACCCCTACGAAAATCCTAACGCTCGGCAACACTGGCGCAGACGTCGAGGCCAATGAAGTCGTCGTAGTCTCTAAGGATGCCACCAGCCCTGCGAAGATTAGCACTTCGTCACTTATCCAAGTAGTAGCCGTTCTTATGATAGGTTAATCAACCACCAACACACATTTGCCATGCACTACTCATACTAACCTGGTATCAAAAGGGCTCTTTACATCGAGTGCAGACGGCTCTCTGGTCCTCGCGACTCATCCGAAGATCGCGTCCGAGTTCAACTCTTTAGAAGACTCGAGCTGGATCTTCGTCAGTTTCCTACTAGGAGGTGTTGCCACCCAGGTGCTAGTAAGCATGCCCCTCACCGCCGGCTAAACTACTCAATGTCTAATCCGGCGCAGTACGCAAAACTTAGCGACGTATACGGGCGCAGGGTTATGCTAGTATTTTGCTATGCTTTATTTGGTGCTGGCTGGTAAGCGAAGTTGCGTTGATGAAATGCCACGAAACTAACTGATGGGGCTAGTGCGATCATGTGCGTGCGAAACAGAGTATTCTGTATTGTAGGAGTGCCACACTAACGATCTCCAGTGGCCTAAGCCGATCAATGTGGCATGTCATACTCGGGCGAGTGTTATCTGGATCTGGGGGATCAGGGATGGCGAGCTTGGGAATGGTACTTACCACAGGTATTCTGGACACTGAGAATTCGAAGGCAATGTAGAAGACCTGACATCCCATACTCTAGACTTGATCCCACTACGCGATGTTGCTACGTGGCTTGGCTATATCAACATCATCGGTACGACTGGGCGCTCGATAGGAGGACCATTAGGCGGGTTTCTAGCTGATCGAGTCGGTTGGAGATGGCAAGCTCATCCTGCCAATTTTCTTGTCCAAAGAGGAGATACTAACTATATCGTCAAGGTCTTTCTTGGGCCAGACACCATTATTCGCCGCAGCCGCGATTGCTGCCACTATAGTAATCCCCAACACGAAGGCGCCCGAATCAGAGAGAAGCAAGACAAAGGGCCTCAAAGCTTGGCTTTCGCGCATTGACTTCGCGGGCTCGTTTCTCCTGGGATCTGGTATCCTCTTTATCTTGTTCCCAGTTGAGATAGGAGGCGTCAAGGTGCCGTGGACTCATCCCATTATATTCAGCCTCCTTGGTATCGGCATTGTAGTATTGAGCGTCTTTGTCATCAACGAATCCCGATGGGCTGAGGTACCAGCGTTTCCTGTAAAGCTTATGAAAAACAGGGATATCTTTCTGCCTTATGTTGCTATATGCTGCATCGCCGCCGCTCAAACAAGCGTAAGACTCTGACTTAACCATTATAATTGACGGGTTTGACTAACCCAACACCATTCTCAGCTCATGTACTTTGTCCCACTATACTTCCAGGTGACAGGCAAGGTATCCAACACTACCGCAGGGCTCCATCTCGTGCCCGCCGTGGTTGGAAACGCAGTAGGGGGCCTGGTGGCAGGCTACGTTATACGAAGGCAAGTCTACAACTATCCGAGGCCGCTTTACCGAAGTGCGTTTGATGTTAATGCTTGGCTTAGGACCGGGGGTTACAAAGCAGTGATCCTAGGATCTTCGCTATTCGCCTCGATCGGGTACGCGCTACTCATGATTCGGTGGCAAGGCAATACGAATTGGTGGGAATCTATGTATATTGTTTTTGGGTAAGCCGCTTCTTGTATCTTATCGAACATCCCGATTCGCTACTAATAGCCTATCACAGTGGCTTTGGCGCGGGAATGGCCGGATCGGCCGTTTTCGTTAGTCTAAACGCGGTGGTCGACCCAGAACACAAAGCTGTCGTAACCTCGGGATTACAGTTATCTATACCCATCGGCATGCTACTCGGAGTAACAGCCGCCAGCGCCGTCATGCTCGAGGTCCTCCAGAGAGTGCTAGACAAGAGACTTCTCGAGTTCGGATTGAACCTCGAGAGGCGTACCGAGGTAATTAACAATTCAAATTTTCCCTGAGTACGATAGTGAGCCTAATAGACTCGAAGGTCATAAAGAAATCTATAGCAAACGTTGATTATATCCGACAAATCCCCCAATCGCTAGGAGATGTTGTCGTTAGCGGATATGTAACCGCTTTGAGAGCTAGCTTTGGTATGTGAATCCTCAGTCTGGTTTCGTTCAAAACTAACTCTAGTCAAGGTGTTATCTTACTGTTTTCCGTCACCGGGCTCGCAGCAGGGTTCTTTCTTAGAGAACGGCGGCTATAAACCAAGGAAAGGCTATGCCCAACTAGATTATCGTGGTAAGGCATTATCATAAGACTACACCGTGGGGCAGAATAGAAGCTACCACAGGGCGTATAGACAGGGGATTGTACCTGTATATAGCTAGACGGCGTCTAGGGAAGTAGTTTAGAAGACCTTGCACAGCAACAATACTTATCAATCACCCCTTACATAAGGCTCCTAACAGACATCATGAGGCCAAGGAAATAACTTCTAGGCGGAAACTCATCTAAGCTTCATTAAAACAGAGAATCTCAAAATTGTCCATGCGCGAAGCGAATTAACAACATTAGTACCGGAAAGTTGACTAAATTACAGCTGTAGAATTATACAACCTGATGTTTTCCACTCAAAGAAATGGCATGCACTATCAAGCATTCAGCAGAGTGCAAACAGGACTTTATTCAAGAGCTTGGATCATATTCCAAATTCAGTTAATACTTTACGGGGTCTGGCAGGTTCAAGGAGCCGTAAATTTGCCGCAAATATACCACTCCCAGCTTCGAGCGCTCCGTAAAAGTTAGGGGAATGGTTTCCGCTAATTTGTTGAAACGGTGCAGAAATATTAGCGGCTCGAAACGGTAGGAGCCGCATTTTTACCGTTCAATCAACTGGAGCGCTTGAAGTTTCAGAGCGTTCCACCTTTTAGAACGTTCCGTACTTAGAATTTAAGCAATCCAAAAAAAAAAAATGTTGATTTATTTTACTAGATCTATTGCATTATACAATCATTCTAAGTCTACGGGTTGAAATATATTAATGTGCACGGTTACGGTTTGAACTACGGACTACAATTATAAGAACTACGATTTACCACTATACTACGAGATATTACGATTGCACGCTGTAGTTGCCGTTGAATCGATATATAACGGCTGCTCGAAAACAGAAGGCAAGTGCAACTTCGTGTTGTAGCTGTAATAAAATCCAGTTCGGAACGTTCGAAAGGCTGGAGCGCTTTAAATTTTCGGAGCGCTTCAACGTTAGAGTGGTATATTTGCGGCTTGACCTAACGAGCCGTTTACGGTCCAAACGTTCCAAATATAAGCCACTCGCCAGACTGAACGGTAAATATACCGTTCATTATTTTGAGCCGAATATTTGCGGTTATCTCTACCCCCATAGAAACGGCTAAGTAGTTGGCTTCCTATTCGTACATAAGGGTCCGGTACTTTTTTTGGTACTGTTAGTCCCTTGCATATTCATAGCCCTGTGCCACCAATAGCCTTCCTACAACTCATACGGCCGTGGACGTTGGGCACGTACTTCCTCCTCTACTGCTAACAGTCATTATGACAGTTATTGGCGGTCTAGGCCATGTGACGTTCGCCGTCGGTACATCATTTTCCGGCCTACTCTACACAATAATATGATAAAATACTAGAGAAAACCCTCAGGTGGGCCATCCTAAGGAACTAGTCGGTTATGTAGTGAGAGCGATTTTAGTTGATACTATAAGCAGGTGTCATAGGAGCTCTAACAAAGGCTTGCGATCGAAATAGGTACCCGTATTTATGATCACCTATCCCTTTGCGGGCTAGATGAGGTCTATTTATAATCTAGCTTCAAAGACCGGCTTTCCGGCTGTCTCACTTCCCCTCTATGTATCATTCCTTGCTTCGGCAATGCTTCGGAATGGCGGCTGCGATCTTACACTGGTGCTTCTGATGTGGCTTTCTATGACCTTGTCTCAGTTTAGTATGTGAGAAGCAGAGTATTTTTGTAACGTCTCAGGCATATTTCTCCCGTACCCAGTCCGCACTATGTGGGTTGGTCCGCACATCTCCACTCGGACTCGATCATTACATCGGCCACTCGATCCTCTTTGTTTAAGAAGGCCTACTATGAATCGGTCTCCTAACTTCTCTCATCCCAACTTGTCTGTGACTACTGATTTTCTCGCAAATACTATCTTCCATTATGACTTTCGAAGGCTCTCCCGACTATATCATCATTGGCGGCGGCACCTCCGGCCTCGTCGTCGCAAACCGATTGTCTGAGAACCCTGATACTAAGGTCTTAGTACTTGAGGCCGGCAAAGACCAAACCGATGACTACCGCGTCAAAATTCCGGCTTGTTGGCTTGAGCTCACAAACTCTGAAGCCGACTGGAAGTATCAGTCTATCGCCCAGGAGACACTACGCGGTCGCTCTATCAAACAACCTCAGGGCAAGATCCTCGGTGGATCCTCTGCGATCAACGGCCAAGCGTTTATCGCTCCTGGCAAGCCCGAAATTGATGCGTGGGCGAAGCTAGGGAACCCCGGATGGGATTGGGCTGGTTTGGCGCCTTCATATAGAAAGTCGCACACACTCATTCCACCGTCGGACGAGGCCACGCTCGAGCATCTCGGAATTGACTGGATCGATAATGAGTATCATGGCTCTGAAGGTCCTATAAAGGTTTCATTCCCCGGGGTCAAAGAGAATATACTATGTAAAGCATGGATCGAAACCTTCCAAAGTTTGAACATGGTCACGACTGCCGGTAAGTCTAGTCCCTTCGAGGATATACTGTACGAGGGCTATAGATGAAGACAGAGTGTCTCTGTGATAATCGTAGCACATGGGGTAACTTAGTCTCTAATTCTTCCTATGTAGATCCATTCTCGGGCACTTCAATCGGCGGTTATAGCAACAATGCAAGCGTTGACCCGGAGTCCAAGGTTCGAAGCTACGCTGGCTCGGCGTACGGTGTTCCCGCCCGCGAGAGACCCAACGTGCGCATCGTCACAGACGCCCAAGTCCAGAAAATTATATTATCTGAGACCGGCTCTGGTGCTCTCAAAGCCACAGGCGTGCAGGCTGTAGTAGAAGGCAAGAAAGAAGAATTTACCACTCTGAGGGAAGTCATACTTGCTGCCGGCGTATACAATACGCCTAAGCTTCTCGAGCTCTCTGGTATTGGCGGTAAAAAACTACTCGAGGGCCACGGGATACCGGTCCGTGTAGATCTTTCGGGAGTCGGCGAGAACCTTCAAGACCATCTGATGACAGGGCTAAGCTACGAGGTAGTGGGCGATGTTGTTCACACGGGGGATCCGTTGCTACGCGGGGACCGCAAAGCACTCGATCAAGCCCAATTTTTGTATCAACAACACAAGGCCGGGCCTTTAACCATAGGTGGCATGCAATCCCACGCCTTTATGCCAACCCCCGACGCCTCGGCGCTTCTGGACAAATTTCCCCGGCCACAGAAGGCCACGGACGGCGAGTACTACGACATCATCCGCTCGATCCTCGAGGCCCCAAATGGCACCTCGGGCGCATGGCTCATGTTCCTAGCACAGACCAATTTCCACGACGCCGGCAAGAGCTTCGTCGGCACGGATCTAAAACCCGAGAATTACATCAGCTTAGGCTGTATCCAGTCGCACCCTTTCTCGCGGGGTACGACTCACATCTCCTCGGCTGACACCAACGCCATGCCCGATATTAACCCGGGTTACTTGACGCACCCTGCCGATTTGGAGATTTTCGCTCGCCACCTCCAATCGCTCGACACGACACTGCGACCTTCGAAGCATCTATCTCAATGGCTTAAGCCTGACGGGAAGCGCAATCACGAAGACGCTTTTCGCGTCGGAGACCTAGAGGTGGCTAAGAAATACGTGCTGGACACCGCCACGAGTGCGTACCACAGCTGCGGCTCAGCTGCCATGCTGCCCAGGGAGAAAGGCGGAGTGGTAGACCCGAAGCTAGTTGTATACGGTACAGAGAATCTCCGCATCGTCGACGCCAGTATCTTCCCGCTGATCCCACGCGGCAACATCATGTCTTCGGTGTATGCTGTGGCCGAGAAGGCAGCAGATATCATCAAGGGTCTCTAATTACAAGATCATGTATCTGGTCAAAAGCTTTAGCCATATAGATATCATGATCCATATTTAAGAAGGTCACACATCACACACTTACGGCTATCTCCATAGTGACGACAATACGCTGAATATTTTAGTTATATAACATGAGTGAAATGATAGATAGTTTCATGTAAGCAGGTTCTGAGATTAGTCGAAGTCCCGGGCCGAGTTTTAGGCTTCAGGTGAATCTCGTAGTTTCCATAACTGAAATTGTGTGGGGATGGTTGAATACCATTTTCTATATAACTTCCAAGTCTTCCGGACATTATTAGCATGAGCCAGTTACTTTAAAGAGCTATAAAAAAAACATCAAGACAGTACGAAACAAGACTCTGCCAAACTCCGCAATACGATATTAAACACTTAATATGTCTCGCCATGCCCTTGAATTACGAAAACATCATCCCCAGGGGGAGCTTGAAGATACTCGGGCAATTCAAACCTCAACCCTATCGCCGATATCCCCGGAAGTGATGATGTTGGGATATTGAGAGCAATGATACAATTCGGGGACTACCAACCACGCCCAAATTATTAATAACCGGCAGCCAGCATAAGCGAAGGGTTTTGTAATAGTGCTCAATCTAATGAAAACAGCCTTTCAGGAACTTCCATGTCCCAAGTACTCTCATGCTTTGCCGATCATCTTCTAGCAGAGCGACTTCTAGACATCGAGCATCGACATTGCGGAGTTGAAAAGAGTAAATCTAACAATTAAACATTCTGTGGTTAAATTCACATTCGCTTAGTGCGCACCAATTATAGGGGTACAGGTCTTCCTTCCATTGACACACCTACCCCACGGCCTATAAACCATTAGCTAGGCGAAGGCCCCTAATCCGGTCGCCTAAGTATATTATAGCGTCGCTAAATGCGACTAATGTAGCGCTTTTCGTGTTTCTAGCAAACAGAGCAGGAATCGTGTATTCAAAGCCTGTTATTATCAAAACTCTAGGCAAAGTATACGTAGGTAGTAGAGTGAGGGAAGCTTCCGGCTATAGGTTGGGCTAATAGCTCTCCGGTTCCAAAGCTGTCGGCCCCGTTGATTTAGCGACTTTCAGGCGATTTCGGCGATTTCGGGATTGAAGTCTCCCGTAACCCAATTTCCCCTCTTAGGTTCAATTCATGAGGGCTACTGGACCATCACCATGGGCAATTTGCTAATCCTCAGCGACTCCGATATACATAATATTCTCATAAATCTCTCAAAATCGGAAATCCACACTTTCGGAGATGTGCTCTCGCGATGTCTGATAGACTATTCCGTCGGTGGCGAGCGCAAGTACCAACCGCTTCCGGGGGTAATCAATCGCCCGGAGGGGCAGAAATGCCTCTTTCGGCCATTTACGTCGCCCGATGGCATCGGGTCGAAAATCATCGTCCAGCCAGCGCCGACATCAAAAGCCGCCGGCGCATTACGTGGCATGATTGCCGTGTGCGACGCAGACGGCTTGCCGTCCGGTATCCTGAACGCCGAAGAGGTCACCGGTTACCGCACCGCGCTCATCGCGCTGATCCCGTATCTCTGGCGTCGGCACACCGAGAAGATCGTTGTCTTCGGCGCGGGTAAGCAGGCCCTTTGGCATCTGCGACTTGCACTAGCGCTGCGCGGGGAGGAGATCAAGTCTATTGTCCTCATAAACAGGACCGCGTCACGGGCAGAGGCGCTCTTAGCTCAACTGCGGGGAGAAAATGAATCGCGATGGAAGTCAGCAGCTATTATGCAACATACCGATCTATCGCACCCCAATTTCCAAAGATGTCTAAAAGACCATCTTTCAACTGCTGACGCTATCTTCTGCACGACCGGCGCGACGGAACCGTTATTCCCCGCACACTACATAATAGCAGAGGGGAAGGAACGCCACCCTTATATATCCGCTGTCGGCTCATGGCAGCCAGACATGATCGAGCTAGACCCGGAGCTACTCCGACAGGCTGTGAAAGAAATACCACCGGGCTCTAAAGCCGGGTCACTGCTTGTTGATGATCGCGAGGGGGTACTGCATCACTCGGGAGAGGTCCCCCGGAGTAATATGCGGGCTGAACACTTGGTAGAGATTGGAGAGATTGAGAGCCTGCCGCAAACTGAACGTGATAGGGAGCCCCTACAATACTGGATCAGAGACGGACTACTTGTGTATAAGTCTGTTGGTGTTGGTCTTACGGATCTTGCCGCCAGTACCACCCTTCTAGCCATCGCAAGGGAACGAGGACTGGGGACTACTATTTCCCAATTTTAGTCATCGTCAACACAATTATTCGGACTCATCTCAACCGGAGGCATTGGCAATGCCACTTGCTATAGTATCAATATTGCCATCCCAGCCTAGAGGCATGATTCAGACGTCGTACTTCTCTGCTACGTGATAATCCGGCCGCTCGACATATTACTTGCCTTGCCTTTCATTGCGGAGCGCTCTTGAAGCCCGGCTATCAATTTTCCACTCCAGCAGACGTATCATGCTCTACACCTCCTCCAACTCGGAGATTAGAATTGAGGCGAATAGCGCTAAATCTAAAGCCGTTTTAGTGATCATCCGTAAAACGGAGGCATCAGCGACTCGACTTCTGTTAGAAATACGCAAATAATAATTTATCGTTCAAGTTCAATCTTTTGGCGCAGTGGTTTTTCTAACAGATTCTAGGTAGCTGGGGAAGCCAGAACCGGCGGGATAATCGAACTACTACGATGAATCCCTAAAGGCTGCCTTACCGAGATTTCAACGTCGCGAAATCGTCATGACGCCCGTTTCAGGATCTGATCCTATAATCATCGTAAGTGCGAGCGTAGTCAGTGTGTCTATGGCGCTACACTTAGCCTAAGCCGGATACCGCGACATTACGGTTTTCGACAAGGAAACCGAGATCCCCAGTGGCTTCGCGGCCGCAAATGACGGGACGTGAATAAGAGACTGAGGGTCGAATACGACGCCGATTTCCACACGAATCTGGTAGTCGTGCGTTTCGCATCGCCCTCTACGTCTCTCAAAATATGATACCTTTGCTAAGGTACTAATAGCAATTGAAGAGTAAGCTCTAAAGGCCTGAAGACGCTCTTTTCGCGCCACATTACCATCGGACAGGATTCCTGTATCGCGTTTCGGAAGCAGCTCCCCAGAAAGCCGTCAGCACTCTCGACTCCTTTCACACATCGGCCGAAAAACATCCCAAGGTCAGGAAGTACGTCGTTCCCCTCAATTATAGAGACGACATCGTCAGGGCAGCTTAGCAATTCCAAGACGGGACCCCACCAGGATAGAAGGGGTACCACAATCAGTGCAACGGTGTCACAAGTTCTATACTTAGGGGTAGGTAATAGTATACGTTGTTGCGCAAGGGTCTTCCAAAACATCTTCCTACGTACTACCTACTATAGACAAACATTCTCTTTGTTCCAAGACTGTATGAAAAACGGCATGCGCGCTCCGGCAAAGCGCTTATAGCTGTCCACGAAGCTTGCGTCGCGTTGGACGATCGGCTCCCTCTAGGAGATGCTGGCAACGGTGCCGAGACCCTCCACGAAGTACCAACAGGACACGGGAATCACTAGACTAAGAGGGCTATAAGGGTGAGGACTCACCAAAGTACGACATTCATCGCCAAAGTAGTAATCGTGGCGGTCGGGGTCGCTGCTGCGAACCTAGTACCATCCCTAGACATGCACCCGTCGCGAAATCATGGTCCATCGATCATATCAAGTCAAGTGAAATACCCCGCGGCATACCAATGGCGTATGCGCGTGACCCGGGCTTCTTCTTCGAGCCAGACCACAGCAAGGACCTCCTAAAACTGTCCCCCATGGGAGGCGAATTCATCAACACAGATCTGAAAATTGGCGTCGCTCACTCTCCGAACATGCTAGAGGAACGCGGGTTCATGCCAGCCAACGACGAGCGACGGATGACACTTCCTTCGCTCACCGACGGCGCCTCGTCAACAAGACACTCCACTAGGTCGCCGACACTGGTGACTCGGACTATATCCATTGACTACATGCCCTGCACATCAAGTTCAGTGATTATATGTATCAGGTGATTCAGGACACGGAGTCAGAATGTATCTTATGGTAGGGAGTTAAGTCAGCTTTGCCCGAGCTGGAGGACAGTGAGCAGGAGATCTTGCAGTGGCGGTGGAAGAGCCCCCAGGCAGGAAACCGGGGCGAAGCTGTGGCTGGCGCATCGGGCACTCAGTGGGGTTTCAGAGAGATTCGACCGTCGTAACCATATAGGAGTTATAAACACCACGTCCAAGGATTACCTAATACATTCGTTAAACATCAAGCCCACCAGTAACACTCGTAATACCCTTTTCCCTAGCCATCATCCCGGATAGGCAGCAGTAAACATCGCTCCTAAAGTAATAGTACTTGCCACATGGCTAGAATCCCTAGCCATTGGGTCCCATCTGGGAATTCGAAAATTAGCCCCCGAAGTTAGCTACCTTCATCTAGACGCGCTCGTCATGAGAGATAGTAGTAAGGTTGCGCCTGCAAACCACTACGACCCGGTCTTTTAGTTTGTTCGCATACTATATTAGGAAGGTGTAATAGGCCGATTATATGTATTCTTTACTCCCCCCTACTGGGACAACAGTTTCAGTATAGGACGAGATGCGGGAAAGAAACAATGTAGCGCCACAGTGGTCCATATTCATCAAGTTACATTACTTCAAGATTATGGCCCAATGCGACTATGGAAGACTCAGCGCTCAAGTAGTCCACGCCGCTTTCAGTGGATTTTCGACCCCAGTCCCAATTGCAATGGTATTCGGGGGGTGTGCCTATTTCTATCTTATTACCCTCGAAGGGGAGACATGCTCGTATTAAGTAGTCTGCCTAGACATAGAACTGACGATATCGCAATTCCAATGACAGCAATTACGATCGTTCCAGTCATTCGTCCGCTTCGACTCTGCAACAAGCGTAAACAAGGAAATAATTATTCAGGTCATAAATACCCGCTATGTTAAGGCAAAGAAATAAATACAATAACTTCAAGCTACTAAGGTGACGTAAAAGAATGAATGGAAAAGCCCCAATAGACAGAGAGTGCGGCGTTGAACATCGGGAGTAACAACATCTGGGGGAAAATCTCACTTAGCCTCAAAACTGACAGATTCCCAAATAAAACATAGCCCTAGCATCCTTGAGTAAGCCGTCAATTCCTCAAACCCCCCCGGCAACTAGCACACCAATCCACAGACCAAAATTCTCGACGCTCCACGAGCCTCAAGCATTTCACGCACTTTTTCTTCCCTTTGCAGCTATAGTGTTCATGGGAGAACAGTGAAGTGGCCTTCATGACCTCATCGCAATACTGGCATGTAGCTTGTCCATCACATTCAAGACTTTGATGATTGCCCAAAGTGCTAGATGTAAGAGTCTTTCGACAGTAATCACACCTGACGGTCTTCGGGCCACGAGTACGCACCACCGGAGCGGCTATGGTAGCTCCTGGGTGTTTGTCTTTGCAATGCTTTCCAAACGAAGTAGCACTGAAGAAACCCTTTCGACCTATTTTGTCGCAGCCCGGAACCTTACAAGTATATGGGGACCAGTCATGTTCGAGCTTCATATGCGTGGTATAATGAGACTGCTTATCAAAAGGTCGATTCTTTTCCTGCTCTCCAATAGGCAGATCCCCAAATGCAGGACTACGGTAATATTCGCAGCTCTGAAAGTGGCACACTGGAATCTGGAATCTACGAGACTGACGAGGGGGGTATAGCGTCGCGAGTTTATCATCATCATATCCGTGGATGCATCTGAGGTGCTGTACGAGGTGGTCCTTTCGCTTAAAGGCACTCTTGTCTTGGTAGACAGTGCACTCTGTGCATGGATATCCCCCAGCACCCCCAAATTGTTGAATGTGACGCTCTAGGGTGAAAAGTTTCGCGAACTCTTTCCCACAGCGACATTTGAACGGATTCGCGCTGACAACGAAATGTCCTCTGGGGCCAAATGCATGCTCGCGGACAGGGAAGAGATAGCTGACGTCAGGTCCACCCGAGCATGATGCAGCTGTTGCAACTGTGCTGGGCTGATTGGATAACAGCTTGCTGCCAAGAGTGCCCATAGCAGGGGATGTTTTTGGGTCGGCCAAAGGTATTACCGGTACGAGTCTTCCAGAAGCACCCTACGAGTTAGCAAGCACGAAAAAAAAAACCCACTGTGCGGGTCCTCCACCAAGTGGCTGACTTGGCCAGGCCTGGCTTTCCAACGCCGGCTGCCCCTGCTGCTCAAAGATAGAGTCGAGGGTAGAACGATAGCTTTGAGGTAGCTCAAAATCGGACGTTGCAAGATGGCCGTCCCCGTAGTCGGAAAACGAGAACTGCTGAGAAATAGTAGGCCGAAATACCATGGGATCGATTGTTGGCTCCGGATTATACTCCCCGTAGTTAGAGAAGTCAATTCGCTGGCACTCATCCAAGAACTGCCTGAATTCGTTGTTAATGTTGTCGTCGTTGACGTAGTCGCTCATTGTAGCAGTGATTTGTCGCGGCAGACAAAGTTTTGTCGATGATAGTAACAGCAGAAAGCGATGATTATTGCGTGAAAGCGGTATGTGATGTTAGAGATGGTAAGTTTGGTGAAAAAACTCTAGTGGAGAGGGAATGATGAGTGTCAAGCTCAAACCAGCGAGGAAGCTTGGCACGAGATCCAGACACAGTGCACAGGTGCAATTCGCCAGAGTGCCGAGTAGGGTGCAGGAAGAAACCACGCGCGTATGGACTGAAAAGAAGGAATAGGGGCGCGAAAGGTGAAAAGGGTGCAAACAGCGCAAGTTAATAGCTCGACAACACGCTGACATGCAGGCTGGCTGCATTGCATCTGCTGTAGAAAGGATGTGATTGGCCCCCCAGCAAGCCTCACAATGTACGTATAAAGCATGCTGCAGGGCGATGGCATACCCACATCGACAAGCTGCCTCAAATCTAGTTGCCTTTTCAGAGGGCCGCGGCCACCGGCTGTAGAAGAGCGTACGAGTCGGTACCGTGAAATTCCAGCGATGGCCTCCACCCTTCACGCAATAATACCAGTTTCCTGGGATGCTTACGCATTGAGGCTGCGAGCTGCACCCTATGCAAGCCAAGAATGATACCCTCCAACACCGACCCAACATTCCAACCGGCCGAGTGAGATGAGGAACCCCATTCGTCGCGCGTCAAGCCTTATTTTGCAAGCAGTTTCAAGGCTGTCTTGAAACACGAACAGTATCGCAATAAGGTAGAAGATAGAAAACGGTGCAATATAATGATCACTGCTGGGGAAATGCAGCTGCTTCTGAAATACCCGCAACATCACGCGACTCGATCTTAGTGTGAGCATCGACGCACTCGCAAGCACGTCGTTTATCTCAACTCTATCGTATGTAGTAAACACAAGCGACGGATCTACCCAGCCTCTCTACACCGCACCCGGTATCCTTACCGAGTGATCCACAGACTCGTGCCCCCTTCGGTTCCCCACGTTCTCACCCCTTGGCTCCTCAAGCCCATACTCCCCCACGGCACCAGCCACATCGCCCCTCTTCTCGATCTCCTGCCACAGGTTGCGGTCCGTGGGGAAGAAGACGCGCTGCAGCGCTGTCACAGCGAGATTGGCGCCTAGGACGAGGAGGATGCCGATGATAGCCACCGCCCACCACGCGAGGCTGTTCCCGAAGGTCTCCGTGAACCCGTGATACACGCGGTACGCCGAGTCAATAGAGTAGTGGCGCGGCAGCGCGTCGATGGTGAGGCTGAAGAAGAACCAGAGCGAGATCGAGAGCGCGCACGCGGCGAGGGGGAGCCAGGTCTTGTTGTGCATCTCGAGGATACTAGGAGACGATGGGTGTGAGATGAAGTTATCAATTGATTAAGGGGGCAGGGTGATGCTTACAGGATCTTGACGTTGATGAGAACGATCACGATAGTTAGAGCGAGAGTTCCCATCGGGAAGAGCGAGTCATCATGCGAAGGATCACTGAAGCGGCCACTGTCGGCGAACCCGGTGAGATTATACCTGAACTCAGCCCATACGACCACAAACACCACAATTGTGTCAACAGTTCCCATTACCAGCCAAGCAATACATTTCTTAAAGTTAATGCCTTCATCACGTTGTCCGAATGTGTATAACTCAGGGACGGCAAGTAGGGTCTCGGGTGATAAGTCCTGCTCGCAAAGCCCGAGGAAGAATATCGGCAATGATGTAAAAATGGCGTTATAGGCTGTTAGACTCCAAGATTGATAGAGTGATGTTCCGCTGTAGCCCGTAAAACCCTGATACTGGGCCTGAATGATATAAAAGACCCATTCTTTCCAGAAAGTGCAGAGAATGTATTTGCTCGTCCTCAGGCTACATCCATAGGGTTAGCGGAAATATCTCAGACCTCGATACCCTTGATACTCGTATGCAAGACACCCATCACATGAGGAAAAGGGGCAGAGGTACTCACTACAACCAATGACCATGAACAAGCAGCAGCCTTTGAAGAAACCTGAACTGCGCAATCGCATAATCCGCCACGCGCGCAGCCTGGAGGCCCTCGCGACCCGATATCCCAATGCCCACATGCGAGGCCTGAATCATGGCGATATCATTGGCCCCGTCGCCAATCGCCAAGGTGACGCAGGACGGATTCGTGTCCCGAATCCCCTTGACCAGATTCGCCTTCTGGCTTGGCGAAGCGCGGCAACAAATCACCGAATCAATGCGGACAGCAAGTTCAAAGAACATGCTACTCAGGATCCTGTCGCCTTCTACGACACTTAGGGTATGCCCGTCGATAACAAGAACCGAGTGCGAGATCAGGCCCTGCTCGACGTCGACGAATATGCTCCTCATCGTGTCCAGGGGGTCAGCGACCGTCGCGTCGAGCAGGTAAATCTCCGAGAACGACTTCGCCAGATTCGCCGAGCGCGCGATGTTGATCGCCGTCTCGCGTTTGTCGCCCGTCAGCATCCATATCTTGATGTTCGCCCGCCTCAGTTTATCGATCGTCTCAGGGACGCCAACTTGAAGCTTATCCTCGATCGCACTGGCGCCGGCAAGCTCGAAGTCTGTCTCGATAGACTCTGCGGCCTTTTCGATGCGTTCCTGCCTGTCCACAAGACTCGTAGTCGCAGACTTGAAGGTCATGTTCCACGTCTCGTACTCCTCTTCGCTTATGTACCGATACCCGTAAAGTAAGATGCGCAAGCCCTCCGTAGCATACTCGTCAACGTGCTTGAAGCATTTTCCAAAGACCTTCGCTTCGTCGGCAGCAATAGACTCGTCTATAACGCCGTCGCTGTCCTTGTCGCTATCGTCGTCCGAGGTATCCATCCGCTCGCTCCGGAGGGTGCGTACCTCCTCATCTCCTTGTCTACCCACTCTACTCGACCTTCTCAGATCTTTGGAGCTTCGCGTACTGCGCGATCGGAAGAAGCTCGGACGGCGTCCATGACTATCTCGAGGGGTAGTCATGCTTTTTCGCTGCATAGCCTTTTCAGCCTCCATGCTGTGGCGTTCGCGGGCCTTGCGGCCAACCTCGCCCGCTGCTTTCGCGGCCAGCTCGGACAGTCTTAGGCGGCTCATGATGACGTTGTCAGCACCCTTGCAGATCACGCAGATGCGGCCATCCGGCATTCGTACGACAATCGACATTCGCTTTCGGCTACTACTAAACTCGATTACTTTTAGGACCTCGTACGTTTCTGTGACTTGCTCGCCGGATGGGCCCGGTACCCTGAGCTTGATTGACTGCGCAGGGCGATCAATCAGAAGATAGCCCATGTCTTGGGCCGCTTGTACAAGCGCAACTTCATCTGGAGACGCGGCTTGAAACGTGATCTTGCCATTCTCAGATGTCTCGGGCAGGCAAGTGTGGCATAGAGCAATACACAACAGAAATTGCCGGGCTTTTTCAGAGAATGCCGTGTTGGGAGACCGTCGGATATATTCTAACATAGATTCAGTCCCCGATCCCACGCGCGATATCGGCGATCCAGCAGATTCAGGGTCCGAGAGTGCTGTAGCGGGGACTTCAGTGTCAGTGTCGGGATTTTCCGTGCTAGAATCTATAGGAGAGGCCTTCTCAAAATTCTCGTGCAGCTTGCCTTCCACATCTCCTCTAGCCATATTCATGGTGTGTAGCCAACTTGTCCCTCCCACCGAAAGCTTTCGGAATTGCATGTTGTTCTCAGTCAAAGTACCAGTTTTATCAGAGAAGATGTATTCTACTTGGCCCAAGTCCTCAAGGATGGTGTTGGTGTTGATGGAGACAGGGGTATCCGTTTCAGCATCGTACATCTCGATGTCATTCATATGGAAGGCTTGGAAAACTTTGACAAACTCGATAACGATATATAAGGATAGTGGGATTAACGCATTTATTAGAATGATTGTTCCAATGATGATAGCTCCGCCGGATACGGGGGCGAACGCCAGGAATGGATTTTTGCTCTCATAATCTCGCTGCCAGAGGACATAACCCCCGCTGATCCCGGCCGTGATAGCGAACAGGATAAATACGAGGGAAAGGACAATACGATTGGTGAACCTGTTGATTTTCGGTGATTTTGTGCGCACATGTTGATTCGCATTCATGCGGATCTTGCACTCTTCGCCTGTATTGATAACAACTCCGATCGTCTCGCTAGTATTCCGTATCGTAGAACCCCGAAATACTACCTCGTTGGCTGTCAATGGCATCGTCTCGCCATTGATCGTAATACTACCTTCGAATTGGTAGAGATTGGCGTTAGGATCTTCGCATACGAGCTCTCCCGATAAATTTTCCAGTTTTGAGATCGTGTCGCATCGGCTTGCCACGAGGGTAGAGGGTTGCTTGCTTTTCAGGTTCGTCTCGCCATCGAGCGCCATGGTGTCAATGTATGCAACGGAGTGTGCGCCAGTCGCGTGAAGCAGGACAATATCGGCAGGGACCCTTTCGTTCCTCTCCAATCGAATGATGTCGCCTACTCCGAGGTCTCGCCACTTAATCCGAGTCCACCGTTTTCCGTGCTCTTCTTCCAACCCAGGCTCTTGCATTGCCCTCTCCCCTTCCCGTTGAAGATGTTTCTCCCGAAATTTCTTACCAAGGAACGTGGAAGGCTTGGCCGTCGGTTTCTCGCCCGAAGTTCCACCTAGGTCAAGTACTGAGACGAGCGCCAGATTATCTTCCCTGTCTAACAGGTATCGGCGGTAATCATCGTATCCCTCCTTCGCCATAATAAGTGCAACAAAGGCAATTAAGGGGCCGAGTGTCGTATATCTCCCAGTAGGGCTCCAGTCGTTAATTTGTTGGAGTATACCTATTATCAAAAAATAAGTGTTCGCAAGCCTCCCAAACTGAAAAACCAGCTGTTTCGGTAAGAAAGACAGAAGCGTGTATCGATTGGAGCGAACAGAATTCGATATGTAGGGCTTGCCGCTCCGTTCGTCTAAGAGAGGCTCGTTTCGGACAGCACCAGGATTTAGGGGTATGTGTCTCCCATCTTTGCTTGGGGGGAGGGGCTTCCGGCGCAACAGACCCTCAAGAATCCATCTCCGGTAAAAACGGATGCTCAACCTTTTTATTCTTAGTCGCATCGTCCTCGCTCGTCTAAGGCTACGATGCACTCGCAGGCGGGATGTGTCAAGGAGGGTGTGCCCGATCCGCCCGCCGTCGCCCGCCTCATGGGGCCGCCAGGATAGACCGCGTTCTTTACTCGCTCCATTTCCGTAGCCTCCGACCATCCCGTCTTGATGCCGGCCAGGCGAATCTGCCGTCGCAGGGTCGGCAGACACGACCCGGCGAACGTTCATCGGAACGGCCTAAAGCCCGTCGCGGGGACTCAAGCCAATGGCACGATAGGTGGCTGGCCAGCTGCAGTACATTCGATCACTTTGCCATAGAATCCGCGCAATGGTTATCCCGTCAAGCCCCACACAAATGACTATCGATCTAGGGGCGTGGTCATTTGCTCACAATGACAACGCACAACAGCCTGCACAATGCGAAGGTTTTCGGTACAACGGTGCCGAGATTGTGGTTTGTTCCAAGGAGAAAATCAATACTATGTGATCAAAGAAGAGATATGTTGTAGAGTGTTCGAAAGGACACTCAGGCTATGATAATTCATGATTCGATTCACGTTGCCTTTGTCATCCAAGTTAGCTTTGCTTTGGGGGATCATCAATAGCGAAGGGCGCGGGGGTCTGTGGCGGAGCAACGCGCCAGAATGCACGCCCAGATCGCGCCCAGTCTTTAATTGTCAGGCATAACTGACAGCCAAGACGAAATGGCAGTCTTAGCCCGGGCGCCAATAGTCAGATGTGAGTAGGCGCGGAAAACAAGAAATGCGGACTTAGTTGCAGCAGCCACAAGACGCTTTGCGCTTTCTATGATTGGGTTAGTAGACCCTCACGCCGTAATTGTGGCTTACATGCTAGTCCAGAGCGTCGGGATAGGGCATGAAGAACGAGGTATTTAATAGAGATAGGGTTACATGGCTTGAGAGCACTTTACATTACCTAAATCAATTACTTACCTAAAGGTATTTGGTTCTGAGATATGCCTCTAGGGTGGTGAAGAAGAGAACGCGAATGCGAGACACAACAGACGTCAGTGACTGCCACCAGGACCCTAAGCGATATGCTGTGTACCCACCGCGACCCATTTCTATTGGATGGGGTGGGCTGGGGTAAATGGGATGATAAACGGATTGCGTCACTATCAGAACAGAAGAGGACAGAAGCATGACATTGTCTCCTTCCGATAGGCTCGACATCAAGGCCGTATTGACAAAAGTACGATTGACTTGGCAGTATTGCCAAAAGTTCAAAATCAAATACCGACTATCTACAAGAAGATTTCACATGGCTTTTCTTGACTACCTCGTCTCGGACGGGTATAGACCCCGTAAATGGCATCGTAGGACGCGCTTTAAGCTCCCATTTAAGGCAATGGGGGCGCGGTTTCTTCCGCCAATCCCATCAATAATATATTGAGACTATGTTTTTGCCACGAAATACAAATTTCATCGCATGCTCATTCTTAAGCCCATTCCTAACCGGAAAGCGTGGAGGCATGATGGACAGGTACGTAAGTGGAGGGCGGAACGGTCGGGAGCAAGCCAAGACTAAGACATCGTCAAGCCACTTCGATATACGTAAGTATCCCAAGAAAAAAAGGAGCCTGCGGATCCGTTTAGATGCTTACATAATAGCGCCTCTCTCACTCATAGAAAACAGCTCTTATGCTAACTTATACCCTCCAACTATCAGGAAGGATTTAGTGTCGGCTGTGAGATTTACTCCTAAGATCCTCCGCGGACAAGGACATCGAGTGGCGTCAGCAACGCAAGCCCTTGATAGGCTAGACGCTTGGACAGAAAAATGATACACCCGGAAGCACTCACGTCCTATGAGAGTGAGATATGAAATGCTGACAGGAGAGCCATAAGACGAATACACGCCATTTCACATCACCACCTTTAATAATGAGCCTACAACTATGCTAGTCGCAGACCAAGTGAAAAGGCAATCTATATAACTGTCTTGTAAATTGTGCGCGGAGTAATGAGATCTATGCCCACACGAGTCCTCTCATTCTCATCCATCTCGTCAGATTCCTCCTCCCGTTCCTCTTCCTATTTTCTCTAATATAGGATCTGAATAGGAGTAGCAACTTACTACTATATATATTACGGGATAGGATTGTAGCTATTAATTGACCGTATAATTAAGTCCTGGGGTGATTATATTACTAGGTCTCTGCCAAATAAACAGGTCCTTAGTCCTATTGACCTGGGAGGCTTAGGAATCAACGATCTTATTATCGAGCCCTAAACTACACTTCTACTTAGCTGTGGCTAGCCTATCTATTTTATTTGTACTAAATCCTCTGATAATAGCATTATGTCGCGAAACTACAGTGAATGTATGACATTGCCGAGCCGGGACTTGGCCCTTCGCATCTACTCACATAAGGCTCATGTTAAAACCGTAACAATAGAAGAGAACTACAGAATCGTACCTACTATACCCTGATACTGCACTACCACGCCTAGAGTATTGTTAAGCCGAGTACTTAGCCATCTCTGCTTGTTAGTATATGCGCTCGCTGTAGGAAGTGTGGCAACCACATCCACATAACGCAGTCTCGACAAATAGCGACAATTCATATATTTACCAATAGAGCATTTTCATCATAAATATTGAGTAATGAAATAAATACTTGAGTGAGTAATATGTATCTCATTTCCAGCTTAGAAATGCCAGAGTTTATCTACCAACATCAAGGCGCTATGTTGATAACAACCGTAAGTGACTACAACAATACATGTCCAAATAACCTCAATCACATGACAAAGTTTATATGATCTTGCAAAGCTAAAGATAGAAGCAAACAACCTAAGTTCCTTCTAGAAGCCTAAAGATGTTGATTATACAAGCATGATCTTATTGTTGTTTGGCAGTCTACATCCGAGCTCAGGGATAGATGCTTGCCACAAGCAGACCACAAGGGAATCACAAGACCCATCCCAGCTCGGTCATCAGATGGCACGGGAGAAGCATCCCTTTGGATAGACTAAGGCCTTGTTGCCACATGGTGGCGACATGGAGGCTTACAATTACAAATGGCAGTGCAAAGCCCGCATCTAGGATGTTCCCTCTAGAGAGTTTGCTATTGCCTGAACACAATATCTGCTTACCTGAGCCGCCTCATAGTAGAGTCGCCACTGGACAGGTACCTAAGACGTCGTCGAGCATAGAAGCCTCAGCAATCAAACGATGACATATCTAGTAGACAATAGTGGCACGCTCTTGTAGTAGATACATGTAGACACCGGGGGGGGGGAGTTTATCGACCACAAATCTCGCAAACTTGACTCGTCTTTCTACGTGGAGGTTTTGGGATACAATAAAACATCCTATCGATCTTGGCATTGATCCCAACTTTGAGGACGGCGATCACAAGTGGGAAGGTCTCGCGCCAATAAATGATATCATATCCAAGTTCAACTAGGGGCAACGCACAGTCACTATTTTCGGAACCTTGGGGTAGCCAACTACTTTATCAGATCTATAGAGCAAGCTATCAATTTCACCTAAATAGAGGAACATAAACCTATAGTCTGTTACAGGAAGAGACGGATTGTTTCACAGCATCCACATCCATCTGCCAGTCATCCTGCAAAATGCACGAAATTCGCGGTTTTGCAAAAAGAAACTTGCCTAGCCTTACCGTACCCTGTGCCGATCATCCAGGTAAACCTGACGTGACCTGTCCGTTTGAAGCTCCTCAATATTGAATACTTAGCTCCGTGAAGTAGGGTCGTCGGAAGCCTGTACGGAATACATCGGCTTTAACTATCGCGATTTCTTGAACCTCCCTTTCGCGTCTATGAAACGAAACTTAGGCCGAGAGCTATATACCCACGCATAGAGTTCGTCTGGTTTCACAACACACCATGCGCCGCCCAGCATCATGCGCACGGGTCTAAAAATATCCTTTCAGCCTCAGCAGCGATCGATCTATCGACTACTTGTACGAATATGAAACCCGACGAGAGACTCATTATTACCAATCATAACAACAACTAAGACATAAGAGGAGGACCTCTTGTCGGCAAAAAAAGGGCCATGCATCCGCGATGCACTGTTTGTATTCGTAACACCTACGTCGGAACCGACCGGGCAAAGACCCTCGTTTCCAAAAGCTATCTAGGGTTGACTCACTTTGAGAGAAAAATAGCAAAACCACCTACGCGGCTAAGACCGCAATGCGTTTTCTACTGTATACACAAACGAAGGTGGCGTGAGTCGGCTTCCGAATCGCCGACTTCCCATCGTCGCAAGGAATAACGATGTCGCCCTTCTCACACCACATGGCAACTAGAGCCGCGCTTCCAGCCCCTGAGCCCATGGGCTTGGCGCTTCTCGAAAGGTTTCAGATACTTCTCCCTACACGTGTTGGGACTGTAGTGGGGACGGACCCTTTTGGATCAAACTATAGGACCTATCTAATTCAGGGCAGATCATGGGATGGGGTAGATTGACAGCTCGGGAGACAGCGTGGTAGGGGGCAAATGGGTAAGTAATAGTCTGATTATTATTAAGCGATTCGCTGGGATATGGCTGGTTGGCACTACCTACCAGGTAACTAGGTAGTGCGGGCGGTTTGTGAGAAACCTACGCAGATGGGGCAAAAATTTCTGCCTGCGATTGTTAGGTAAATAACATGGGCTGACATAATTGGCCTTAGCTGGCATCGTAGCATTGACGTTTTCATGCTCTATATAGTTAATATTGGATGATGCGTCGACGGAGCATCCAAACGTCACGTTGGGCCAGGCTGTCGGCCCATTAAAGATTGTATGGGTTGATAGACGTGCCCAGGTCCGCGGGGACCCAAGCCCCTTTTCTGCACTAAGGGAGGAAAACATCCAGCTAGGTACTTAGTTGGGCGACTGGGTTGTAGACGCAGGTACGCACGAAAAAAAAAAACCACCCCATAGGAACATCACTTATCATGAATGGTAGCATCGGATTCCCTCCTGGTGGGATCTCGATGCAGGCCCCCGGCTGATCGTCGCAGATCTCTCCCTGTTGGGACTGTGAGTGGTGGTAGTCGAGGTAGTGGTGCTAGGTAGGGCGAGCTTGGCGGAACGGGTCCTGAACGGGGAACCCCAAAAAGTATTTCGTGCCACAGGTAGTCACTGTCAATAGTCTGCATCATGCAGTGAGTCGGGAGCTCGGGCTAGCAGGCTATCTGGGTGGTTCACGAACGTGGAATAGGCCGGATGCTGGTGGCGTAGGCGTCGGCATTGGGTCTGGTACGCTGGGCCGTGTTGGAAAAAATACCTAACCACTGATACTTTTCCGACGGTTGCGTTTGTCAGTGGCTGCCGGCAACTCGATAGATAGATGCGACCTGGACATCTGGCTGCGGTCCTGAGGTAGCAGTAGTTAACTGTACCTACACTTCGTTCGCTACCTCGACTTCGGCCATTAGGGCGATCCATCTGCAGGAACATGGGGGGCTTGTCCAACTCACCGACGATTATTGGTGCCTTCCCCAATCGAATACCTATTCATGCACTACCGACCTGGCATTCTACACCAAGGTAGTGTATTTCAAATGGGGAGGCTCCCACTTTCCGCGTCCTGATGCACTACCTAGCCAAAGCTCCGGGCCAAAGAATACCTAGGTAGCTACTCGAAATTCGACGCAAGGGATCAATTCGCCTGACCCAAACAGTCGGTGAAATTTTGGTAATCGACCTGGACAAGTAGGTTGCATGCTTGGTATCGGGCTTTTGGAGGCATGTATATATATCTTTATACTGTACAGATTGATGGCTTGAGAAGGGTCTGGTCTGGCCAGCACGATAAATCGTGGGGGGACTCTAAGGCGTCACTAGAATGCTACTGTATCGTCGCTAGATCCACATACTTCATACCTCGTTGTCGGGTATGAGCCGTAAGACGCGGGCCAATGTTACCGTATGTGCTGTACAATGTGCAGGGAAAACATGAAGTTATGCCGAGAGGAGCATTGGATCCTCAAAATGTATGTCAACAAGCGTGGTACTGTAGGTAGGCAATCCGTATTCCTGGGCTGTCAACGCATATGTAGGCTAGTATACTGGGTGGGCAGCCTATGTGATATGAGTCCCAGGCCAGGTAAGCAGGGGATCGAATAGAACCGCGTCGCGTTTAGCCCCAACGTTACAGGCGCTGATGGTCATGCAGCGGTCAGTACCTGGCAGCGCATTCTGAGAATGGTAAGAGTGGTACTGATTGCCTTATGTGCAATTGGAGGTAGTTACTGTGGCCTATGGCACGACATTCGGGACCGGCACCGGCGCCGGTACAGGCCCAGGGGGCGACGATTGTCCACTCGAGTGGCACGCCAACAGTAGAGCCGGTCTAGGCTGACGACTGAATGGGAATTGAATGGAGGCTGGCTAGGTAGGTAGTTCACCTACCTATGCGTCCTTCGTAGGTGTTGTTGTACACACTCTACCCACAAGTAGTTACCTGTGTATTTACTTTGTTCTAAACGGTTCCAACGGCTAGGATCGAGGTCGGAGGATTTCTCACCTCAGACTTTGGGAGGACCCAGATCAATACATATAATGATGTACAGTATGTGCCGTACAATGTACAGTGAAAAGCTTAAAGATCAGACGAAGTGGCTTGACTGTGCAGAAGGCAGACGGCTTGGGTAGAAGCTAGAGCCAACGACTTGCCGAATGGATGCCGCGAACCAACCAATCGACACCTGTCGTCCTGTTTGAAGTCGCCTAATACGGCTAGACAGACGTTTGTGGAGGGTGGGTTTTCAGGGGTAGTAGTTCAGGGGCTAGCTGCATGCTGCAAGGTACGGCCGTGGATACACAGCACGCGTGACACTTTTTTTTTTTCTCTGAGGTTAGGGCTCAGAGCTCAGGGGCTGGAGATGTTGTCTGTAAGTATGTAAGCTGTGTGAACACCGACACCGACTTGAAGCCGAGAGTGTGCCTACAGTACAGCACAGTACATTGTCCATCACCTAGGTCCTATGATGACTACATATCAATTGATATGCACTGTACAGGGATCGCATAATGGAGGGTTGGGTGTTGGGTGTGTTGTCTGTTCCTGGAGATCGTCAATACATATAGCCACAGTTTTGCGTTTGGAATCATGCCCTTTCAGTTGAGTAACCGGTTATGATTCGCGCGTAATATCGTTGTCTTCCGCTTTCTATCAATAAGTTTGGGAACGTGCTGTTGTATTGGTTAGAATCTGTGAAGAAGCCGGGACATTCCGTAGGTGCCAAGACTCAGGTGGTCTGAAGAGGATCTGTCGAAGGTATGGAGGACCGTCTAGTGCTCTTGTATGCTGTATTCTGTACAGCATACTGTGGCCGTGCCACCGACTCAGACCTGCGTCATGGCGTAGGACTTAGTGCTGTATAAAGACGCAACCTTAGACAGGAACGCAACGGTTTGGGCGACTATGAGCTGCCATAACTACACTGCCGTGCCCCTCCTCTCGCCTTTATCATCTAGTGCTTTCGGTGACGACATCGTATACGGAAGCTAAGAAACCGACAAATTCAAATTAGGTAGATAGGTACCGTAGCGTGCACTAGTTAGTCATCAATCACAAGAATATGGGTTTGAGGTCACTCTCCCCAATCGAGAAGGCAGGTCACTGTGATCCAACTTGACGGCTTCGAGGCGACACAGGACGCGCTACCAGGCCACAGGGGATACCTGGCCAGCTGCCACCAATGCTTCATGCTTGCATTAGGTAGGTATATACGAGGCGGAGGCCAGAACGGTGTCCTTGTCAGCAGCTTGGCAACGCGCTGGTTTCTTTTTAATCCATTTTCTGCCTGCGTGTGCAGCGCATGGCTTAGGGAAAGACCGCGAGCTTAACTATTTACTCTCGCATTGGTAGTCTGTGATTGCTAGCAGGGTTACCGATAGCACCGGTCGAAGAGGGGTTAGTTGATAAGTATGTATATCTCATTCCGGCTTGAAGGTTATAGGGATAGATATATTTTATGTTAGTCATTGACCAATTGCCAATTGGCATCGTGTGAGGGTTGACAACTGCTTGAGGAATGAGCCAAGTGCAGGTAGGTATTTGTATTGTGGCGCCGAGCCCCCTTTCCTTGTGCTACTACCCGTGTTGGCACCGCGTTGGAGCACCTACGCAACGATAGCGGACAGGAGGATCTGGGGATGACGCTGATTGGGTGGTTGATGAGCAGAGACAGGTACCGCCACAGAGGAATATCCCGTTCCGCTGTGTCACTCATGTGCAGAAATTTGGATCCCAAGCGCCGTAGGACTTCCTTCCCAAACTCACATCATAGATGCGGCGGTAATGCTGATACCCGATGAATATTGGCAGAGGATATGCGGGCGCCTAGGAAGCTGACAGAGCGATCACTCGCCCGACAACGCAGATTCACGTTTCATGCTCCTTGCCTTTGTGTGTTTCCTTATACTCGAAACGCGCGTGCCAGCCGATCATGGCCCCGCTGACATAGCTCTACCGTTGAGGTAGAAATCGGATTTTGTTTGGTGACCTCTAAAATGTATGCAGGTATAGATACCTACCATTCGTGGGGTCCCATACTGTTCGTGCGAGGATCAGCAGAGAGGAAGAGAGCCGATAGTGACGTGAGAGAGAACTGATGATCAGCTCCGCCAAGGCGAGCGAAAAATTCAGGTGGTCTGGCGGCCGGGTAAGCTCCACACCCTCCATTCTCTTCCAGTCACTGTAGGTATGTATGTTGTATGCTGTAGGCAAGTAGAGGTCAGGAGAGGTAAGGTATATCGCCTAACTAGATACTAGTGCAAGTACACTAGTGTCCACTGTGCAGTACACTAGCATGCAAGACATGCCCTGGCTTCACTACTGCCTTGCCCTATCTGGCACCGGCTGAGGCGGATGCCAGAAAGCGCGCTCTCGCGTTTGGTGTCCGGCATGGAGCGTTTGTCTGCGAGATCTTAGCAATGCCGACTTCTAACGAGACTAGTCAGTTATTCCATCGTTCTATCGTTTTGGCCACTTACGTATGTATACTGTATGCACGATGTCTGTACGACGACTATCGATACAGTATAGAATAAACTACAACCAGGAGCGCGGTGACGTGACGATCAGGGACAGCACACATACGTACACATCCATATTTACATACATCATATATACATACTACTGGATCCTGTAGCCGAGTACACATGCGCTCGCATTTACTGACTGGCCCCGTTGAACATACCTACTGTAGACCTACGAAAGGTATATCTAGGTACCTTGGTATGTAGGCCACGTACCCATGGCCATATGCCTACAGTAAGTGTTCATGAGGATATCTGCCCGAGTAAAGTGAACATTGCTTACGGAATAGTAGCCTTGCATCAAACATGAAGATGCTGCGGTTTCCTGTGTACGTATTGTGTTATGTAGATCTCGAAGAAAAGGACAACAATAAGTACTAAGAAGGTAGCTGAGCATTGCGAATAGCCAGGCACCTACACTACGGTACCCTCATGGTTTGAAACAGACGATGGGGAAAAAAGTAGGACAAGGTCATGGTAGATCGGGCTGCATGTGGAAAGGTGTGAAATGCGGGAGTGCCTGAACATACAAACAAGCCTAACCTGTCACGGCTAGACTGTGTATAGAGAACGTGCAGTCTATGTAGTTATGTATGTAGTAGTCCAGGCTGTGTAGGTGGTGCACTGTATGTGTACCTGGTTCTGAAAGGGGAGCTTGATAGGTACCTTAGCGAGGAAAACAGATTCCCTTCCTGCGTACAGAATACATTGCCTACACATAGCATACCTACTCTACTGTAGGTATCTATCACTGTGCTTGTGCTGCAGATGTCCGGCTGCTCTTTGCCCTGCTTGGCGCCTAGTTATTTTGGATCTAAATCATCCCCCGTACAGTACGTAGGTACAGACTTGTCTGGCCCCCACAGACCTCTGGTCATGGTGCACAGGGCTAGGACAGGTCCTCCGCACGACTGGGTTGATGCACACTGTGCCTGGATCTTGTGTCCCTGTATTGGCCAATGGACCAGCCACAGGCACACCACAGGCCACCTCACTGTGCCAATGCCCCCCGGTCGGAGGCGCTGGCAGTGGCCGACCTGACCGCCCGCCGACAGACTAAAAAGCAGCCCACACCACCACCACACTAACCTACCTACCTAACGTAGCATGCTCAGTCCGCATACGCATAAGTAAGACTAACTAACTGCGGGTACCTACATTCTGCTGCTGCACTCTGTGTTCTGCTGGCCTGAACAGTCTAAGCCTGCCCGGCCCATCCACCACCAGCTGGCCCGCTCCTTTCCCGCCGACTCACTCTCTCTCGTACCAAGGGTTTTCCTTCTAGGCCCCCCCCTCTCCTCTCTTTTCTCCCCCCGATTCTTCGTGTCCAGCCAGTCTTTCTTCCACATCACCACCATCGTCGACTTTTTCGGCAATTCTTCTACCTTTTTTCTTTCTTTGACTTTTCTAATCCACATTCCTTTTTAAATCTTTGTAGCCATTACGGACACCGTCACTCCTTTCGGGTCCATTTCATTCCTTAGGCTTCAACCCACCGCGACGACGCGCCTAACCTGCGTTGATTGATTGATCGATCCTCGAGAATCGAGTTCTAGCCAGCGGCGACAGCAACAGCAGCAGCAGCAGTAGCAGTCTACTTCGCGCCACCAACGCGTCACGAATCACGTATTACTTACCGCTCTCGACATTTTGCATCGAGAACTCGGAACGACACTCCTTCAGCTTCAGACCAGAACTTGAAAGATTTTTTTTTAATCACCACTCTCCTTAAACACTTTACGGCCAGCCCTGGCTAACGGTCGAGATACGATACCCACGTAGTATCTTTATCGCTTGAAAACCTACAGAAGAACGCTTCGCAAAGCGTGCGCAACACAATAGCGTATACGAATTGCCCTCGACATTGAACCGGCGATGGAAACCCCGATGAAGATGGAGTACCCGGCGTCGGATACGTCTGCCGCCATGCACTCTACTCCGGAGCCCTGTGGCCTGACTCCCGCTGGATCCAGTGGCACCAAGCCGAGCCAGTCGCCTTCGCCCAAGTCGGCTGCGTCTGGGCAAACACCCAACAATGCCTCGAAGCGCCCTCCCCGAAAGAGCACTTTGACGCAGCAACAAAAAAACCAGAAGCGCCAGCGTGCCACGCAGGACCAGCTCACCACTCTCGAGCTCGAGTTCAACAAGAACCCTACACCCACTGCCACCGTGCGCGAGAGGATAGCCGAAGAAATCAACATGACCGAAAGGTCTGTCCAGATCTGGTTCCAGAACCGGTACGTGTTGCCATTGCCTTAAAATCTGAGTTGTTTTGCTGACCTGCGCTCTTTATAGACGTGCCAAGATTAAGCTCCTGGCAAAGAAGAGTTTGGAAAGCGGTGAAGACATTGACTCGATCCCCGACTCGATGCGTGCCTATCTCGCCATGCAGGCAATGGAGTCCGGCAAGGCTCTTGGTGGACCGTACTTGGGACGTACTGGCTTGATGCCGTACGGTTCTATGGTGCTCGGCGGCGAACAGGGTGGACAGGGCAAAGTCCGTAAGTGGTCATTTCCCACTTTCTCTTGCAATAAGTCTGCTAATGAGGATATAGTTATCCACCACTTGACCTGCCGATCGCTGAGCATCGGCAAGTGGACCCGCGTAGGCCAGAATACCATGGACCTTATCATCTTCTATTCTCCCGAGAAGTGTACGATGACTTACTACATCAACAATGACCAGGCCGGCTACAAGATCGAATACCACTTCAGTGCCATCAAAAACATTTTCATAGAGAATGCAGAGGGAGATGGAAGCAAGCTCGGTGGCATCGTCATTGAGTTAAACCGACCACCGACTTTCCACATGGACTCGTCTCCCAACTCGAATGGATTCTTTCAGTGTGGCGATTTCACTGAGGATCAGCAAGCCACTCACTGCTATGTGCACCACCTCGGTGGCAACCCTAAGGTTCTCAGCGGTCAGCTTGCGAAGCTAGTCTCTCTGGAATCGTTTGCTAACCGTCACAACCCTAACCCATTCGACATGAACCACGCTTTATCTGTTTCTGCTCCGGTCTCGCCCACGAACCGCCCTTCATCTCAACCGAATTTCGGGAACCCGCATGTCGGCATGTTTCAAGAATCACAGTGGGGGATCAATCCTATGCACCATGGCATGCGAGGGCCTGGTCATAAGCGACAACGCAGTCGCTCAGTCCCTACCGCCGTTGACTTCTCCATGTTCCAGACCCCGATGCCATCTTTCTACATTCAACATCCAGGCGAGAGCCAGCCTCAGCCCCATAACCCCAACATTTATGCCCCCGTGCCCCAACAACCCCAAGGTCTCAACGCTGGGTCACATTTACGTATTGATACCCAGGCAAGCTACGGCATGGATCTTCGCCCCTATCCCCTCTCCGCCTCCACGACCGCGCCTTCGGAATATTCGAGTCCTAACTACTTCCCGCAAGCTCCCGAAGGCACTCCGCTTCCCGTTCACACGCCGTACAGCGGGAATTTCCTCTCCCCCATGCCGCAAATCCCACCGCCCGCCTCACCACTTGCGTACGGTAGTCAGCACGGTGACCCTGCTATCGTAGAGCACTCACCCCCTATGGCCATGATGCAGCGGCCGGCGTCAGCGGACCTTTACCCTATTGGCGAATCTGCCATCTCGGAAGATGGTCACAGTCTGAACGAGATGTACTCGAAGCACACCCTGAACTTGCCCATGCATCCGCATTCCCCGGCTTTTGTCGAGGCCAGCCAAGCAGAACTAGATATGAATCAGCTTGTGCAGTTTGATCCCATCGAACACTCCAGCCTATCACCAGAGCACATGTCACACCCATGACTGTCTCGCGTGGTCGCAGCATAATCTCGTGGCTGCAAGATAATTGATGGCCTGAAGACGGTGTACATATTCTAGCCGCTTCATTTTCTGTTCGCGCTTTCCTAGGTTTCCATTTCTGGCGTTGCAGGCATATATACCTCTTGATTTTGCGGTTCGTTCGATCACGCGAGTTCGGCATTCCCCTCTCCGATTTGGTCTTTATACCAAAGACTTGATTCCCTTTCTCGTTCCATCTCATCGAGCTTCCTCCTTTTGATCCCTTGTATCGCGATACCTCAATTCGACAGTCAATTGTCAACGTCTGGTACAGCGATCCTATTGATTTAACATCATCTTTTTTTTTAACTACATGGAAGCGAATGTGGGCCTATATCTAACCGCATTCGCCTCTCCACCTAATACCTGCGATATGCGCAATCTGTTCATCACTTCTGAATCAGGATACATGTTTTAAAATTGTCATTTTCTGTCGCATTTACGATATAAGCGATGTCATTCGGGCATAAGGGTGGAACAAAACCGACGAAAAATGGAGCAAGCCCAGGTGGCTGAAATTCCGGATACTAATCTTTAACTTTGGCTGCTGAGCAACTCAGTAATCGGAGCTGGTCTGGGGCGGTTGTTTTGCTGGCTGCGATGTCTTTGGATTGTGGATATCTGTAATGATTGATACCTCAAAATAGAAGGAGACGGTCAACCACGCAAATAAGGTGCTTGAACTCCACGAGAATTGTACGAAATCTATCTACATTCGTAGCCGAGGCTCTCTTGCGCCCTCTTGACTGTTGAAGCTCTGTCGCTGACTACCTCTCGCTGGCTTGAATAGTTCCGTGGGCAGGAGGATCTTACGACTGATGAGAAGTGTTACGACTACTGATGCATATGCGATAGACCGACCCTGGTAGTTTACGGCAATGCGGGCCGTACGCTGACGATGTCGTGTCACGCTACTCTGTCTCAGTCGCGACCCATACCTCTAGCTTTGTTAAGAATATGGAACATCACATATAGGCTATAGCCGTCATAATAATAATAATACTACTAATTGCGACTCAGCTGTTTGAACAACTCAGCTACAAGCATATTGCGTAAGTCGCCGGCAAATGTTTCATTTCCCATAGTCTTATACCGAGGACTGTTAAGATCCTGTTGTGGCGCGAGCGAGTCAAGGCATCAGAGACATTGTCTAACGGCTCACGGATTATTTCTACGTGAAGTCTAATCTCCCATTTGAGTTAGTGTTCTAATATATCACCCCCCGAGTCCCTGAAACTAAGATCATGCTCCCCCCTCGAGAGTAACAACCAACTTCTCGCAAGAGACGGTATACGTCTTCCCGATATCGAAGGCCGCCTGCACGGCCTCCAAGCCGTGTCCTACAACCCGCGGCTTCGGCTCGCACTTATACGCCCCGGCCGCCAGCGCCGCGGGGAGGAACGTGCCGAAGATGGTCGCCGCGAGCGGCGTGTCCTTGATCCAGTGCGCGTGGATCATCTCGGTCCGGACCCCCGCGGGGACGCTGTCGTTGCTGAAGAGGATGGTGCAGGCGACGCTCTTACTACCTTCGCTGCTACTCACGATGTCGAAAGCAAGTGCATTGCTCTCCTCAACGCAGGACAGCGCGCCGACGAAATCAGGTCCTTTCCCCTTCAGCGCAGCCTTAACATCCCCAGCGACATTCTTGTCATGGTAGTCGAAGACCTGCGATGCGCCTAGCGCGGTGCAGTGCGCGAAGTTCTTCGCCGAGGCCGTGGTGATGACCTCGTACCCGGACGCCACGGCGAGTTGGATCGCGTTGCTGCCGACGCTCGACGCGCCGCCGGCGACGAAGACGGTCTTCCCGTTGCGCGGGCGCGCGGGGTGGGTTGGCGGCTCGAGGCCCAGGTACTGGAACAGCGCGATCGCGGCCGTGGCGACCCCTGACGGGAGGACCGCTGCGTCGGCGAAGGGCGTGCTGTTTGGGATGCGGGTCACGACGGAGGCGGATGCCACTACATAGTGCTGGAAGGCGCCGTTGCGGGAGAGGAATTCGAGCGGGAAGGCTAGCACGCGGTCGCTGGGCTGGAAGCCCGTCACGTCTGGGCTGACTGCCACGATTGTGCCGGCTGCATCGAGCCCGCCGACGAGGGGGTACGTCAGGAAGGGGAGAATGTCGGTGCCCAGGTCCTGCGCTTTGTGGTCGATGGGGTTTATGGCTGCGGCCGCGACCTTGACGATTACCTCTCCGGGGCCCACGGTCGGGTAGGGGGTTTCCTCGACTTTGAGCAAGGGGGCTTTGTCGGAGGGATAGAGGGCTGCTTTGTTGGTGGGTGCCATGGCGGATAATAAGTCGATGGCGATGTGGATTTGGATGTACTTTTGTTGCGATGGAAGTTATAGCGTTGTGAGTTATGAGTTCCGGTGTTCTTATGACATCTAGGCTTCGACAACTGCGAGCTTAAATAGCTACCGCCGTGCAGGGCTAGTTTCTAGATATTAGCCGTCATATGATACGATACAATACCTTGCATTCACCTTACGGTAGCACTGCTTCTGTCTCTGCCACATGTGCTACCCGATACCTTGATTTGTAACGATCGCGGCGGACGAGCAAACATCCCACATGAAGTCACGGCCTCTAGGTGGGATGGATGGGTGGGATGCGTAGGTGGGATGGATATCACAACAACAGTCGGCAAACACGAGGCGAGGCGACGGCGTAGCTTTGTCATCCCAGCCCCCGGCAAGGGGTCAGGAACATGGTAGGATTCTCGGTCGGAGATCTGATAACACATCTCTTATTCCGGGCCGTGGTAGGCTATGTGGTTACCTACCATGCATGCATGCATGCGTGGTTCGAGAGGGTGGCTTATACTATGTAGCTCGAGCATGTTGCGGGAGACGCTGTAAGAGGCGTCGTACATAATGATTGCCGTCCTAGCCAACCCCATAATCTCGGCTCCGTCCGCCTGTCCGCCCGAATGTAGACGTACGTGCGACCCAGGCTAAATTGCAGAATAGGAGGATCTGATTGGGGTTGTAACCAGCCCCGATCTACGCTAGGTCTTGTAATTGGTGTCTGGTACATACTTATCGTAAGAAAAACACCCATGTGAGATGAATAATCAAGCATCCATATCTATTACTGTAACTCTGTGTTTTTTGATGACGATGCGCTCTGGATGAGGCTTGTCGCAAACCCGCGCGATCCCGGGGGCTGAGACAGAAATGACCGACCTGCCTTCCAAGTCCTGTGCAACTCGGTCTTCGGACTTCAAGCGTAGTCCGGATTCTCCGTATGAAGATGTTCAGAGATCTCGAGTGTCTGAGTGTGTATGTGCTTAGGCGGCGCGTACGTGATTCTATTTAAAAGATGGTGTAGTGCACATAAGGTTTGATAAGCTTACTTGACGTTTTGACAGCTTCGTCTCATGATAATGACATCGTGAAGAGTTATCTCCGCGTAAAGTAAATGCCGGGAGCAAGAAACTATACGTAAACTCCGCAGAATGATGGAAATGCCTATCCCCGAGAAGGCTCGGCCCGAGAATTGACCACCCTAACCCGGACGGTACACTTCAACGCGGTTGTGTCATGTATCATGCACTTCTACCCAAAATAGCAACTTAGTTTCGGAAACGGAATTGAGCTACGTAAGAGGTAAGTAAGTAAGTAAGTAAGTAAGTAAGTAAGTAACTGAGAACATACTGGCCATATTCCCTCTACGGGGTAATATTTATCATCGTCTATTTAGCAAGCTAACAATTTGCCAGGAGATGCAACTTAGACATTGTAAAACACATTGGGTAAGTTATTGTCTATCTCTCTCAAAATAAATCTAGATTTCTTCTGGGCGAAAACTAAAGTTATGTTACGTTCAGAGCCTTTAGGTAGGCAAGCATGGCAGTAAGACCTCTTTTAAGAAGTTGTCCCGGGAGGGCCTCGCCAAGATAGCCTCTTGAAGGAAACCTCGGGATGTTGAGGGGCGATAAAAGCGCGAAGTAGAGGTAAGTTGTTTTAAGCTTTATTGCTTTCTTAGAAATCTATCGATATTGTCACCAGTCAAAAGTCAATAGAGATTCCGTCAGCCGATGCCAGAATATCCGCTAGAAAAACAAAACCGAGAATTGACGAAGGTTACATAGGTCTACTTAAAACTAGGAAATACAATATGACAATAGGAAAATAGACGTCGCTGCCATTATTGACCATATTCTAAACCATAGATTAGAAACTTAAATGATTGAAATTTGAACGGCTTCACTTCCAGTCTTTCGTCTCTTTGCCATGCCTCCCTCCCAGTCATAGTCAGCCGCGTGACGTTTATTTTGACGGTATATCCTTTGAGTCCACCGATCTACAACACGACTATTGCTCGGCTCACCTTTGGATCGTAGTCGGCCGCTGTACCGCGGATTCGCAAAGAATCTACGCCAGATTTTCGTCTGATTCTCGTCATTCCATTTGTCGATCATGTAGTCGAATTCATGCTCATCGTCGGCTTCGTAGCTGTATATTTGATCAGCCTTAACATAGCCCAGTTTTACATCCAGAAGATAGTGCGGGACAGTGATAGCTGAGGAAAAGTCAACCAGCAGTCCTTCCCTGTAGTTCGCTGCATGTATGTCCCGGTGAATGATGCCGTGCTTATGAAGAGTTTTCAAATTCCGCATCATTTTGGGGATTGTCTTCGGAACAAAGGCGCGCTCGGACTCGATATATTCTTTCACGATAGCTCGGAATGTGAGTTTATCTAGCGGAGTATTGGGTGTCTGATTTCGGCATCTCACCCATTTGGCTTCGTGAATGTCCACATCTTTGGAGGAATCGTGACCATCGGCGCTTATGAAGATATATCCGTAACACTTCGCTGCGACATGTGATATATCTACTTCCTGAAGACGTCCGTAGGCCCGGCACTCATTGATAAATGGATCCCACGAGTTTAAGATCTCACTGTCGGTGAGGCCATACTTATGTAATGTATCTAGCTCGCCTGGGAATAAAACTTTTGAAATATCGTAATACTTAAACTATGATTATGTTAGTGATGATCGATTGATTGAATGATTGACGGAGTCTCTTGGGACTGTTACATACCATGCTCAGGGCGTAGATACTGCCATTGATTTCTACTTTCCACGCTACCGAATGGGTGCCTTTCCCAATCCTTTCTATGAAATTAATATGAAAATGCGATCCTGACGGATCAAAGGGTCCAATTTTAGGACCTTCCAGCTGGGGAAGATCCATGGTGTGATATCTGCTAGGCGAGGGTGTTTGTACTAAAGGGGTCATACGTCCATCCGTGTTAGAGGACTTTACCTGGAAAGAATATGTCGGCTCAATAGAGCTAAATAGAAATGTGTTTTACGACTCAGTAGAATGATTAATTGATCCGTGAAATCCCCTCGGTCTATAAGGGGATAACAAATCTCCATATTTATAGCTAAAAAATAATACGCGATTCTAAATGGCTTGGTTGTCTTATCCCTTGACAAGATATGAAAGAATGTAGCGAAGAAACAAAGCCAGCCAGTAACTTGCACACTAGCGTATTCTTGATGACAATAGGTAGAGATAGTCCGTAATATCCTTAACAAAGAAACTACTAAGTGAACTTGATCTACGAGCGTCAATATAGCAAAGAAACAGAAGTCAGACCCAATTCTGAAATGCAAACTACGGCTAGTTTACTAGGCGGGGAATAGCAAATCTTTTTGAATGAAATATAACATGTAACATTGCTTGCTTCTGATTGCCATCGTCCAATAGGATGAAGGTATCGGCTGAACGGGGCGGACCGCTCCCCTCATTTGAGGTCCAATCGATGAGACTCTGGAATAAGGGAGACCCTGTATATATGTATATTACAGATCTATCGGACTGTCTAGGCTTCTTCTTCTAACTTCTAACTTCTAACTGTTTTGAGCCGGCCGTTATTACTGCTGCCATCTCAAAATGGCGACTCAAATGCCACTCAAGTCACCGGAAATCACACACACTGAAGATGGCCTTCTGTTCTCTGCATCTGGCAATAATTATATTGCGCCTAAAAACCCATCGGTAAAGATCACCCTGCACCTGGATGATCCTTAGTGCTTATTCATGTCTTTTAGATAGCGACTGTGCCGAGTCTACGAAATGTTGGCCTCATCACTGTATTCAGAGTTCCTCCAGATAAGATTCCACAAGTGTCCGGCGAATGGATTCGATCACGCGTGGAGAGATATCTCGCTGAAGACGACGTATTCAATACTTCTTTTCTGAAAACTGTTGTCTTCTGTGGTCTTGAGGGTGATGGCGAGTTGTCCAACGACGCTAGCGAATATCTCAGTCATCTCGGCAATGAGCGTGTCGTGTTCCTCTCGAAGCCATATCTGCTACCAGGTCCATACGCCTGTTGGGGAGAAGAGATTAGGGATGTCTGGAAGTTGGTAGATGATAGTAATGGCACTTGCATGGCAACACTCAAGCCCCAAGAAAGGTAAGCTTAAGCCGTAATCTCATAATGGATGAAGACTCATGGCATTCTAGGGGACACGACGACTTCGAACTTTTCTCGATCAAAAATCCCGGAAGCCAGTTCCACAGCTTTGCTCTTCCCTCCCGCATCAAAACCGATGTGACCTTCCCCTCAATTCTTTCGAGACTTCGTGTAGTCATCAAAGATAGTATTGGTCTAAAAGGCATCAAGAACTCCCTTGGTAACAGAGCATTTTATAACACGTGTGACCCAAAGACGAAGTCGGCTGCGTGCGCTCAGAGTATTGTCGATCTTGGCATGGTCATAGTCGGGAAAACGAAGATGACTTCCTTCGGCAGCTGGGAAGAACCCGTTGAATGCATCGAGTACCAAGCACCCTGGAATCCCCGTGGAGATGGTTACCAGTCGCCAGGGGGCAGCAGTTCCGGAAGCGCTGCCGCTATTGCGTCGTACGACTGGCTAGATATCGCCATCGGTACTGATAGTACGTCCAACTCACTGCTATGTATTGAAAATATCTCTGAGAGGATACTAAAACCTTCGTGAAAAGCATGGGGTAGCGTGATTAGACCTTCACTTTGGTGCGGATGTTTTGGATTCCGTCCTAGTTGGGGATCGCTCTCCGCAGATGGAATTGAGCCATCTTGCCGGTAAGAAATAGCATGAATTTCTATCGAAGCTTGGCTGACTTGAGTTAGAAGTTGGGACACAGCCGGTGTCCTTGCTAGAGATTTAGAGAAATGTCGGCACTTCAGCAGCTTATGGCTATCACCTGATATGTTGAAGGACAACCCCGTGGTTTGTGTCTTAAACCAAGCTGTTTCCGGGTGTTCACTAAAATCTAGCTAGCCGTTCACTTCGATCATCTGGCCCACCGACTACTGGTCCGTCATCGACCCTAGTCAAATAGAGATTGCAAAAGGTTTTGTTAAGAAAGTCAAGGCTGTCTTGGATATCGAATGCGATGAAGTTTCATTTGAAGCTATCTGGAGAAAGTCTCCCCCATCCGATGCTAAAGGCCTGTCACTGGGTGATTACATTAACGAAGTATATACCCCCCGACCGCTTCTCGAGTTGACTACTAATAGAGTGCTTAGGCCACGAATATGCGAAACTATGATGCTTACCATAACCTTGATGACTTTCGTGCTAAGCACTTGGAGTTGTTTGGCCATCCGCCATACGTGACTCCGTCTAACCAACAAATGTGGTGGGTTGACTTGGAGTGGCCTTAAACAAGCACCTGAATTTTTTGATGGAACGTGGCTTTTACTGATAAGTATGTTAGGTCATACGCCCAGGGTATCTCCGAAGAAGAACGAGACAAGGCATTTGCCAAAATAGAGGTATACAAAGAATGGCTTACTGAGACTATTTTTACCGGAACGGGTTCCAACGCGCTTGTCATCATGCCGCTTGAATCCATGACCCCGAGATACCGCGACGAAGTCCCAACGTAAGTCATCGCGTACTGACCCATTACGTTTTGGTTAATTCTATATGTTTCTAGTTTTCGGCGACCTCCTCAAGACGGAATCACTGCCTTGACTCTAGCGCCTACCATGAGCGCGCCAGTTCTCTCAGTTCCAAGTAGGATGCCATCATAAACACCGAATGAAAAGACTCATATTAAAAAATTTGCCAGTTGCTGAAATCCCTTATCATTCCCACATTACCGATCGCGAAGAAATGCTCCCGTTTGTGGTAGCTATCATGGGCCTAGCAGGTTAGAGCTGTCCCCATTTCTTCATCCTAGGCACAGCTATTAATGTCTTTATAGGCACGGACATTGGTCTCATGGACGAGGTGCTCAAAGTTATGAAAGAGTCGGATATGCCAACAGTCGTGAAAACTGGGAGATCCATGTTCAAGTAACGATACCGGAGCCTAGCGATTACACGAATGGGCATCATACTTGGTTGTAGATAGCCGTAGGCCATGCAGTAATCCATCGCAGAATGTAATACGACGGTTTCATCTAGTGATTTGTGCATATCTATTGCTATGCATTAGTCTCGGAACGGAACTAATCCGCTCTATCACGGTGAAAAGTAACTGGCGCCTTTAGTTGCTACTTACGAAAAACGTAGGTGTATGGTAACAAGAAATTGGTGCCTATCTTGCAATCTCCGAGGGCTTCGCCGGCAGTGTGATCGCATATGCATTCGTGAGGCGTTGTCGATAAGGCGTGTTCTTTTGAAGACTTAATATTTGATGAACATGGTAGTGATGCTTTGTACTCTGCTTCATCTACTAATTGGATTGAATGATGACGTGGCACATGACTATTATCAGGCTCTGTTGCACTAATCAGTGGTTTAAATCACAGACGATGTAAAGTTGCATACTCGATGTGACGATCCTTACAGCAGGCTTATTGACAACCCCATATGATGTGATTAACAAGACAAGGATGCTTCCCGCCACATTTCATCGGCTTATCGAATTGAAAATTAACTCGGGGCATGCAGGCGGCTGCCTATTGAGACAGTGAGGGTGGCACGGATACATGGGGCTCTTATTGATTAGCTGAGTCAGATCGCGATTGAATTTTTCTTATATATTCAGCTAGCTTCTAGACTTAGTTTTCTGTAGAGAGCAGGTTGGTCCGGAGGGGCCTCCTCTACTCAGAATTCAGTACTGTTTTACCCCTGTACACACACTCAAAATCTCTGGAAGTGCTTATGTACGAAGGTGTTCGGGCCTCCGGAGTGCGGTATTTGTTGAATAGCACGAGCCGTTCCATTACTAGAGTTCTGATCTCGATAGAATTGCAGAATAATACCATGGTTTCTACTTGATGAAACAACGATTGCCGTTTGCCAAAGTTGATCACATCATAAAAGAAGTGAACATCCAACTCATAGCCATCATTGATGTTTAGAAGGTGGAAACATCCGCGATCCCACGGCCACTGAAGTGGGACGCCTTGACAGCTTCATCACCTGACTGATAGCTCCGAGAAGTTGAAAATCCGTTCCGGGTGCCCCTACAACATTAGCAACCACGGGTAGATACTCGGTCTTTTGAGTGATTCTAGACTCGTATGGAATGTCTCCAATCGGCACAACTATGTCAGGGGCTCCCAAAATCGGCGATAAGAACAGTTCGTCCAGCGCAGACTGCTCGTCAGGAGATGGGGATACTGCATCGCGATAGTTGGGGGCTGCGTTTGCAACAGGGAGGACAACCAGTCTTTGGTGACTCGGAAACAGGGTGCCCATGAGCCATTCTTTGTAAACATCTAACTTCTTCGTCGCATCGTCATGCTGGGCCGTGGTGACAGCTGCCCCCTTATCCCAACGACGGCGAACGAAAGGTATTACATAGGGTGGCTCTCCGTTATGCGAAGTGGCGTACTCTTTGCGAAAGCTGTCCGTTGAATGATAGAAGGCATAATAATATGTGTGCGTGATGACGTCTCTGAGGTATTCATCAACGTTTTCGGGGAGTCCAACGGGACGAGTATTTTTCCAAGCATCTCGGATAGATGTATTTATGCAAGTAGCCGCCGGGAGGTATGTTAACATGTCCTCTATAAAGCCGTTAATTAATGCCATCTGATCCGGGTTGCTGACCGGGAGATATTCTTGGAGCAAAACGATTTCGTAGGACGGGCTGACAGTATGGCTAGCCTGTTTTGTTGGAATCCATGATTGCAGAATCCTGTCGAGATGGCCAAGTTCCCTCGAAAAAATGCAAGGGGTATCGAAACGAGGATACGTAGTAACCATCCCATCACAGTCCACGAGGTCGTGAGATGGGCGGAATTGCCACACTCCATTTACCATGGCTGGCCGTCGACCGCTCCCGCTTGTGTCTGAGCCCAATGCACAGTCAAGCCAAGGATACGAGGCGACGGCGACGGCGGACCCGCTACTGCTTCCAGCCGGGGACTGGTAGCCGTCTCCTCGTGGATTGAAAGCTGTTGAAAAATCGACTGCATCCATCGGCTCTTCGCGTGCAATCATTGAGCTTAGCTTTGTAAGACCCAGAACAATCGCGCCGTCTCGAACGAGCGACTCGACAACAGCGGCGCTTGAAGCCGCTTCGTCACTAGTATCGTAGAAGGAGAGATTGTTGAGCGAAGTCTTCAGCCCTTTGACCCGGTAAAGGTCCTTCACTGCCATACGTAAACGGCGTTGAGCGCCGGTGGCGTTCTCCGCCGACCTTGCAGGGACTGCGACAGCGAGACGGTCATATGATGTCCCTGCTATTTTCAGTTGAGAGTACGCGGCCCCGTCCGCCCTTATATTACGTTAGAATGTGGATATGAACATTCGCTAGCCCATTGATTGCTTACAGATGTAATTGGGGCCTGACAGTAGTCAAGAATGCCCGCTGCTTGTCGTCATACAGGCGACAGACAGGCCTCAATGCGCTCTTTGAATAGAGGTAGGGGCCGGGGGGTAGTCGATTTCCCGGGTTCTCATATATGAGATCCACCCACGAGTTCCCGAGATTTACGAGGTGGTCATGAAACCCCGTGACAATGGTCTGCTCGACTTTGAGGGTGGTGATTATGAGGCCCTCTAGAAAATGCCGCTTGGTATACACGTCGCAATCTTCTAGCTCGGTCAGGCATTCGTCAAGCCATTCTGTCGTGACGGGGCAGTTCTCGTTCGCAGCGATGACAGTGACGAGGGAATGTTCAGTACCGGGTTTGGTAATTGGGTTCAACTTGATGTCAAACACTTGATGTACTGGAATAGGATCCAAGGCTACATATCGTATCGAGTCGCGTTCGAAGAATATGCCATCAAAGGAAGACCAAGCTGGACTCATTTTCGATCAATACTTATTTCTTGATATCTTCGAGAGTGTAGTAGTCGGGTATATTATTGTTGTCTAAAGACAGTTAAGTAGGTAAATCCGAGGAGTTTAGGTGTAGAGGATGGAGTAAATAATGGAGGTGTAGGTAGGGAGGACAGGCATATATAGGTAGTAGGTGGTAGATAGATGGGCCGTGCACGATCCCATTGAGGTCTGATGTTGCTCGTTTTCCCCGTCCTAGCCCTGGGGTGGACACAGGTTGCATGTACTGCCAATGCTTCTATTGGGGCTCTGCAAGGCATCAAGGTTGTATCTATAGGATAGGACAGATCATTCGAGGGGGTAATATGATCATCCTAGTTTAGAAGCGGGGTTGCGCATAATGGCAGTGTGACTCCTCGATTATCACATCTTGGGGTCAGGCTTCAGCACTCAAATCAGCGCTGAGCCTCGCGTGGAAGCCTGTCCACAAAGCCTCGTGTTGATGTAATGACACATACTGGTATTACCTACGCGTGCTACACCGTGTTTTTCAAGTTTCTACCTCCCTGCATGATTCAGCCAGTCCATGCCGCACGCGTGGGTCGCTGTCTATACCTCACTGTTCAAACAAAAGCACTTGATTGCCATTCCCCGCAAGCTTCAGTACAGTGCCCATTTGGAAGTCCAGTTGGAACGTCTTACATAGGCTTTTCCTCAGTGGGCCTCTGTAGGTATCATGGGAGGCGCTTGTTATGAACGCGCCAGTTCTCCCAGTTTCAAGTAAAATTTGTAGACATTAAAGGAATTGGCTCATATTGAAACACTTGGCAGTTGCTGAAATTCTTTGCCATTCTCGCAATACTGATGGCAAAAAAAAGAGCACCCGTTTGTAGTAGCTATTATAAGCCTAGTAGGTTAAAACTGTCCCTATCTTTTTATTATATTATTTAATGATTTTGTAAGCTTGAATATTACTTTTATAAATAATATGCTTAAAGTTATAAAAAAGTTAAATATGCTAATAGTCGTGAAAATCAGGAGATCGAATAATAATCCTCGGGACTTAAGGCATCATAAAAATAGTTGACGTTTAGTATAGAAGTATTTAGGACTAGGACTAGGGGTCTTGTGTCGGAAAATGGAGACATCCAATTACTTGGGAAAACGTGACTCTAGTAGAAGATGGTATAAATAATTATGTCGCAGTAAAATACACGCGTATTCTGACTATAACCGCAAGGAGGGAGATTAGCGATATTTTTGGGTACTTTTCTACAAGCTAAGACCTTACGAAACTTCGAATGTAGGTTGACGGTGCTAACGGTAGTTGTTATGATATTGATTGATAGAGGCTGGCTGGCTTTTGCACACTGGCCTTACCGAAGGCGTGCAGAGGACCTTCGTCAGTATTGCAAATCAATATCATGGGTGAGATACGTCAATAAAATTATCCCACTTCTGCTTGGTAAACCGGTGAGTTGAATATCGCTGAAGCTCTACCTATGTGTCTCTATTCTTCCGAATGTATTAGTTCCTATATCATCGAATACCAACGAGGCAAATTGCGAACGTGGGATAGTGACTATTCGTTATATTGTATCTATTCCTAGCAAACACATCTTGCGCAATTTCGCTAGCCCCCATTTTGAGACGATGGAGACCTTGGTCAATCAACAAGCCTGGGCGGTACAACACGCGGCTTCGAGTTCGCCTCGAAAGCGCTCATGAAAGAGAACATTATATTTTCTTGCCCAGCTTTTGCTATTATTGCGAGGCCGAATGGACGACCGTTGTGGTTAAGGGTGCCTAGGGGCATGGTTGCGATCGGGTAACCTGTAATCGTGCATCCCGCATGTCAGTCAGAGGGACAAGATACGGGTTATACATCAAAGAGAAAAAAAAAAGGACTCGCCTGCAGCTGCTGCGACCCTAGGACATGGGGAGTCCATCGGGAAAGCAACGAGATCAAGTTCATGCTCCAATATAACCTTATCTATACCATTGTCTCTTGCAACTCGACGACAAACTTCGACAGCGTTCTGATATTGTTCGGTACTGATAGGGTTTTCAATAGTGTCGATGAGCCTCCCTTGCTCTGGAAAGTCTGTGCTCGAAGTTAGTAGTTGAGATCCAGGGACATTCGTATGAGCCTACCTGGAGGGAGTTCTTTGTCGGCGTGATCCTTGTTGTATTGAATGAGTTCTTCGGCGGTTCGAACCTCGGCCGAGCTAAACGCGGCAAGATAATTATCTAAGTTTTTCTTGAAAACATGTCCTGCGACCGTGATTAGCAGACTCCTTTGTCGCCTAATATATCATGCAGCGTACTGATTGCCAATATTGTACATGGCTCTCCGTCGATGAGGTAGTCCGAGACAGGCGGAATGGTCACAGGAAAGATGACTTGCCCTCCATGATTCTCAACTAGTTGCTTGGTTGCTAGGTAGGCCTCCTTCTTTTCGTTTGTCAGCAACCCTCCGCGAGTCTTATGAGCGGGGTAATGTGAAGTTCGAGTTCTGACGTACCATCTGCTCACGGGAGTTTCCCTTCTGTGGTTGGACGTTATCAGGCCAGCGCCATTGTTCGGGGTCAACGAACCCCACCTTTAGGCCAGCGAAGTCCTTTCGTAAGTATGACTGGTATCCGTCCTTTGGAAGCTTTGCACGCGCCTCTGGATTTAGTACCAATTCAGTCATTAGTGCGAGATCAAGTACTGATTTAGCCATTGCGCCTAGAGCGTCAAATTCTTCAGACACGGCGAATACCCCCCCAAGCTCTGTAGCACCGATGGTTGGCTTCAAGGCATAGAGAGCCGCACGAGCTGATGGCTGTGTGAGAGAACCGTCTACCTCTGAACCTAGTGCGACCGGACTAAAGCCAGCGGATACAGCTACAGCGGATCCTGTAGAAGCTCCGCAGGGATTCTTCTAAAGTCAGCCGTATGAATTGGTGATATGAGAGAGAATGAAAATACCGAATGGCCCATGGCGCCGTCGTCCGGCATCAAGCCCCCATCGACATAAGCGGAATTAGTCTGGCCGCAGACTGCCGACCATCCATTCATGGGTCCCATTGCCCTGGAGTCGATGAGCAAGAAACAGAGTAGTCGGATTAGCGTACTCACTTCCAGCTCGACAGTTCCTGTGGAAGCCATTCTGAGTCAGCACGAAACAATTACGGCAGATTTGTTGGAGGATAATCACATTTAAATTGGTCTTCCCAACTACGATGAGACCTTGTTGAATCATCTGGCTAAGGTGTCAATACAATCGGAAAGTGGTTTCAGCGATCAGAATTACTTTATCCACGATTGTCGCATTTCCAGACGTGGTAGCGTTCAAAAGAGCATGACTGCCTAGAGTTGTCGGCATGCCGAGACTCGGGTGTGTGTTTATTGCATCCTGTTTTATCAATGATGGCGTGATCAAGTTTATGGATGGGGCTTTCACTAACCTTCAAAAGCACAGGAATTCCATGAAATGGGCCTCTTAATTCTCCCTTTGAGCGCTCGGCATCTAGCGCAGCAGCTGTGTCGATTAACTTGTCTTCAGGAGCCGTAGATATAAGAGCTTTGAGCATAAGGCCATTCGTGTTGTGGCTATTGATTTGAGCTAGAGTCTCTTTGATGAGATTAACGCTGGTGAGTTCCCCAGTTTTCAGCAGGTCTTGGAGCTCAGTAGCTGTCATGCGGACAAGATCCAGACATTCCGGAATAGCCATATTTATGCCACTAGGAGGGGGGAAGCTTGCAAAGGATGGATAAATACTTAGGGAGTAATATTGGAGTGCACGTTTCGTGACCGCAAACATACATATACTAGTTAAAAGCTGCAGAATTTGTGAACGCAATTTCTGCGACCTCATATCTAGCTTCTCAGCGTTAAGAGCGAAAAGGCTGGCATTGGGACACCTTCGCTTCGACATGGCGTAATAAGGGAGAGTGTACTATCTGATACGTCGGTTTTATCATAGAAGTTGTCAGGGAGGGGCCTCATCCCCACCCACTGGGTACGTCTTGTGCGCTTCGCGCACCTGGGGCCTATTAATTGTGGCTTTAATCATTGGTTTCGACTTTTACGCTAGGACAGGATTTATCAAGGTCTATCCGCTAAATGCTTAAAATAGTTCAATGTTTGAATCCTCTCTACAGTGAAGCGAAACTGTACTCAAGGCTTGACCGTAATCTTCAAGCTCTTCTTCTCAATACACCCAATATTTCCCAATATCTCTAATATCCTCAGCTAAGCCGGTTGGATTATCCAACCCAGGGAAATGACCACCAAAGTCTCGAACTTTAGATAAAGTTAGTAACGTCCATAGCATAACATTTTTAGACCACTATCACAACACTTACACTTATAAGACACCAAATTCCCGACCGCAGCAACATACTCCTTTGGCCAGAACGCAATATTATATTTGAAAGTGGTAAACAGGAGAGGCGCGTCATTATGTGCTTTCGCGTCGGAGTAGTCTGTTTGGACGAACCCGGTCGGGTTTTGATTGTATATGTAGACGGACGAGACGAACGACTCGGTGAGGTAATAGAGCGACACTCCAAGCAGAATCTCGTTGTGGGTCAGGATAGATGGGCCGGTTCCTTGTCGGGGATCAGACCCTATATTGCTATTAGACAGAAATAGATCAATGGTTCAATGGAAATAAACTCACAGCCCATGAATTTCTCGCCAATCCATGCTAACTGCCCGACAGGGTTATCGTACAAGGAGAGGCCGATGGTGTTGGGCTTTTCCGTGTTAGTTAGCGGGCCGCTAAGAGGACATATTAGGGGAAAAGGGAATATCACGGTACCTTGGTCGCCTGTTCGATGAAATAACCGTTACCTAACGTTTCCCAATCGACACCTCTCTTCTCAGTAACGACCTCTCCAGGGGACAGGGTGATATTCCTTGATGCGATCTCCGCAGGGGTTGGTGGTCCAAACGGCAAGAAGATCAGGTGGGTGGCTCGGACGGTCGTATTGAACTGATCGTACATGGAATACCCTACGTCTGATCCCCAGTCGGTTCCGTGGACAGCGTACCGCTCATACCCCAGGACCTGAGTCATAAGCGTGTTGAACACCCTTGCCGTATCGTGGGCGTCCCAATCTTTGCTCGGGGTGGGGGATGAGAAGCCATAGCCGGGAAGCGATGGTATCACCACGTCGAATGTGGTGTTTGCCGCCGTCGCGTTCTTCGGTGCCAGAAGATCTATCAGGGGCGTAAATTCGAGAAATGAGCCCGGCCAGCCGTGGAGTAGTATTATGGGGATCGCATTCGAGTTCCCGGATACCTCGTGGACGAAGTGCACTGCGACATTCAATAGTTAGTGATTTCGTTTCTTGTTCCATCTAAAACATTACTCGAGGTATTATCGCAATAAGACTACGAAGTGTCTATTTCCGGCGATGTGTGAAATAGGAGGCATGGTTTGAAATATCACTTACCGTCTATACCTTCGATGTTGACGATAAAGTTATTCAACCTACGACCGAGTCAGCCTCGCAATTGCCAAAATTCATGCTTATGAATTCCCCATACTTATTGATAGAAGCCTGTTCCTTATCCCAATCAAAACCATTGACCCATTCCTCCTGCAAGTCTTTAAGTGTCTGTAGCGGAATCCCAGTCGACAAGGATTGATTTGTGCTGTCGACAGCGGCCACAAGTTCGGCTGACGGAAGCTTAGTATTCCGAATCAAGTCGAGCATACGAGGCACCCGATCCGAAAGATTGATTTCAAAGGGCTCAACTTGAAATTGATGTTTTGGAGCCGCATTGGCGGGCTTCCCAAACAGGGCTAAACCTGAAAGCAGAAGACTCAGCAGAGGGGTCGCCATATTGGAGCACATAATCCTGGTTGAAGTGGGAGCAACTATTGACAGAGCATGAATATATGAGAATTCGAATATATCATCCTGACATCTGGAAATTATATATATATATATATCAGATTTCTTTATAGGCGATTATTCATGTCGAAATTGATTGATAAGCTGTCTAATCCATTATAAGCTCGCCTCCGCGGAAAATTTGTAAGCCATTGCGCCCTAATGTCAACAACATATCACCGTGACAATATTACCTATTGGGCCACATCAGCCAGCCTTAAAAAGGATGTATGTATATATCCGCCAGTCCTTCGGTATTAATGTAGTGCTACTTAGATTTTGTAGCAAAATGAACGCTAGACGGACCATTCGAACCGAAAAAATGATGCATGGGCAATCTTTCTCGGGATTCCTTTTTCGTGACTACAAGACAAATATTTCTCTGAGATGGATGTAGCAAGCCCTTTATCAAGTCTAGACTTAGTCTATCCTAAGGGTAGTCTGCATGTTGACAGTCGTAGTAAAACAGGCGGTGTGTAAGGGCCTGTAGAGATCTAGCCTGGAGAAGTACTTTGGGGGGCACGTTTCTATAGTCTTCAGAAAGCATGGCCTCCCAGGCTGAGAAGAAGGGACAAAAACGAAATCCTGTCAGGGTTTTTATGCTAGGGGTAGGTGATGACCATTGTTGTTGCGCGAAGGTTCACTGGAAGACAAGAACACACATCGGAAGTGTTGCGTACATAATATATCGCTGAGTCCTCCACGGGATTAACAGTGCTATTTCCTTCTAGGCTATAGAAAAGCGATGCATATTTATAAGCATCGGTATGCTCTTATACACATTTGCTGCTCTGTGGTAAGATCTTAGGGTAGGTACACTTGTGTCTGGGAATAAAGTTATAAGACCTCTCATAGTGTTTGTATTGAATTGTATTGAATTGTATTGTATTGTATTGTATTGCCATACGCGGGGAAGACTTATTGGGAGGGCTCGGGAATCAATGACACTGAGCCCTAACCCCTATTTCTTGAGCTGGTTACTACTCTACAGTGACCCAAGTGCTACCTATCTTGCCTCCAGAGTAATCATATGACGGCTTGACGCGCTAATCCGGCTGCCACTGCGAGGGAGGTACCAGTCGGCCGAGGCGCCTATACCAAAATCGGTAGGTAAAGTCGTTTTCTGGCTCAGGCATTGTCTTGTTTAAGTCTTATGGCACACGACTAAGTCTTTCTTCCTTGCACCCAAGCAAGTGTACTATGAAAGAAAGCATCGGCGGCTACAACGAAGAGAGCGCTGGGTAGAGTAGAGCCCGCGGAATCACTGCACCCCTGCGAAGTAGCAGAATGTTGCTTTTCAACTACTTGATATAACTATTTCTATTGAATAGCATGGTCAACTAGACGGCCTCGCAGTATCGAGTACTGATCTTTTATTCGGTTCTATTTTAATTAATAGCTCGGCCAGCGATTTACTAGAGTGTATTCTATGCTGCTAAATGTTAGTTAGTCCATCAATTAGAGCTCAATCCTTAAGAGCTGTCATTGCAGTGTTAGGTACATGCTGCATGCTGATTCGGTGTACTGAACTTGGCTCGTGTAACTGGCTCGAAGTACAAAGTAGCACGTGAATCAACGAATCAAGGGAGAAGCCGCCCGGGCTGGTCCTCAGCAGATCGTATATGATTGCGTTTGCGGTGGTGAGGTAAAGAGGTAAAGAGGTTGCCTTTCTGCATTCGGGCGGGGATATCAAACGGGGTGCTGATCGAACGGCCACGATTTGACGTGTTACCTAGAATACTAAAAGGGCGGTCGCCGCCACTTCGTATTCCTTTTCGAGGACCTATCGCGGGCTGCGATAAATAGATAGGCTTCCTAATACGCTGCTCGTCATTACAAATGAGCTAGCTACCTTTCACTGTGTCAAGCGATTCGATAGCGAGGTGCTGTTCGTCGCTTATTGCGGTTTGGCTGGCAGTAGAGCGCCGGGTTCGCGATGGCATTGGGATCCGAACCCGTTCTTGAATCTCTGTCAACGAACCTCCAAGGCGATGACAAGACGTCATCACCTTTTCCCCGGCGTAAAGGTTCCTAAGTATGTGGGTCGTTTCGTGTTGGGCCTTTTCATCCTAGTTGTTTTAGGCATTCGGCATAGGGCCACGATCGAAGAGGCATATGTTGAGATATACGCGTGCGACAGTAGATCCTAAACCGTGTGAGGGTATATTTGTTCTTTCGATATACCTTGAAGCGGATCAACGTTGCTTTGCGACTATATTTGTCAGTTATATACGTTGTCGTTTGGATGCTCTCGATGGTGTTTGTTTGCGCAACTCTACCTCGCGCAGGCGTTTGCTCCTTCGCGGTAATACGGGGGCTTGTGCGTCCCCCTGGGATGATTGTTCGGCGTGCCGTTGCTGCTTCCGCTTCCTTCCAGGGCCTCTGGTCACCGTGGGGGGCCGCGGCGGACTAGGCGCTGGGGAAGCATGATTATTGACGTTGTTGTCATTGTTATGTATCTCGGTAGGGCTAGCGGCTGTAGGCAAGCCATTCTGTGACGTGTCTGGGACTGCAGGCGTCTGCTGCTCCGGTTCGGCGGATGGCTTGAATGGGTTTGGGGGCAGCGCCGAGGGTGCTTCGCCCGCTCCGAGGTCGTCCTCCTTTCGCCGCTCCAGGACAGGTACGGGCTGATAATCATCGCCGAGCTCCTCCCGAAGCATCTCCTGCAAGGGTTGCTCATGCTTCCACGACATCCCGGGCAGTATGCCCCATTTCGCGTTCCAAATCCCCCTCTTGATCCAGATGTTCTTCACCTCCTCATAGGCTCTCGTATTGATGTCATGAGCGAAGTCCGAACTAGCAGGCTGGCCCTGACCCTGACCCTGGTCAACCGTGGAACGACCCTGGATCTGCTCGCGCTTTTTGGAGACTTGAAAAACAAACTGGTGGAAGGGCCGTGATGCCTCGCGCTCCCGTACAGCCCGTGCTTGTTCGTCACTCGTCAGTTGCCTCATCCTCGGCTCTGCCCTCTTCCTGAAAATCGGGCGGGCAGCGGCTTCGTCTTGTGCCTCCTCTTGTATCTGGAGGCTGAGGGGCTCTTCGTGCTTCCATCTCCACTCATGAAATGGCTTCCACTTCTCATTCCAGATACCCTGCTCAACCCAGCGTTTTTTGACGTTCTCCTCTGCAAGTATCCAGAAGTTGACCGGGCCCCTGCCATACAGCAGTTGGCGGCGGGTGAGGTCAGAGGCTTCTTCCTCCAACCGGTCTAGCTCTTCCTTCTTCTGCCTTCTGTATTGCTCGTCGGGAGATGATGCTAGGCGATCAAGCCTGAGCTGGTTTTCTCTCTCTTCCAGGCGGCGCTGTTCGTCGCTACGGCGATCAGGGCTCCATGGTTCAGTGGTGGTGCCGGATGGCTGTGATCTGTAGACGGGCGGGGAATTGTCGAACCGGCTTCTCGCACGATCGAGTCGCTCCGGGTTGTCGAGCAGAGCCGCCAGGGCGTCGTGGGCTTGAAACAGCCCGCTACCTCGAAGCGTGTCGTCCATAGAGAACGACTGTGATTAGAAAAGGCGCGGAAGGGTGGATTGAAGCAGGAGCGAGAAAAGGGGGGGAGAAATCGAAAATAAATCAAAGGTAAAAAGAAAAAGAAAGAAAGAAAGAAAGAAAGAAAACAAGACAGCGCGAGGATGCAGCATAGATTGGACTTCGAAGGTCGAAGGAGGCGAGAGCCTTGATGGAACGGCTGAGAGAACCGCTGGCTGGGGGGGGGGGGGGGGGGGGGGTTGGGGGGGGGGGGGGGGGGTTAAAAAGGTCCAACACCCACCCCAATTAGTTTTGCAAGGTACCTGGTATTTCCCCGAAAAAAGCAGCTTGTGTG
>MU392605.1:0-98801 GCA_022578505.1 Nemania abortiva | reverse complement strand
CCCCGCCGGGGGCCCCCCCCCCCCGCCCCCCCCCCCCCCCCCCCCCCCCCCCCCCCCCCCCCCGCGGGCTGGGGTGCTGGAGTACCTAGGTCCTACACCGACCACTATTCGTTGTGCTAGGTACCTGGTATTTCGCCGAATACAGCAGCTTGAGTGGGTCCCTGACCACCACCCCTGTGCGCCTGTACGCCAAGTGCGTGCGTACATGTAGGTATGCTGTATCTAGGGCGCGTAGAAATAAAAATGGCTGTAGTAGGTATTGACTACAGGTAAATAACTACATGTAGGTACCTAAGGTACTTAACTCAGGTAGGTACCTTTAGCGCCCTTTGCAAAGGTACCTAGGACTATACCTAAGCCAATCAGAAGAGCACAAATCGAACGGGGACCTGCGTACGTGTATATGATAGGTAGCCTCGCTGATTAGCATGCATAGGTACTTCTTACCTATCTCACAAGAAGACTACTACAGTATTTATGAAATAAAAGTTGGGGTATTCAGAATGATATCATCTATGCCTTGATGCCTGAGGTCAGAAACCCTTCGGCTGTCACTTGCTAAGTAATGATCAAACTGTCAGCTTTTCAACCATCGACACAGACCGTTGGTTGACTCTACCGAGGTACTTATGTGCTACATGCTACGTGCTATGCGCAGTGAGTTAGAAAAAAGCAAACACATACTGAGTGAGACCTACATTATGTAGGTATGTATGTCTAGGCTCGGTTCGGTTCCTACTGTGAGGTCAGCTGGCCGGTTGGCGGCAAACCCGCTAACCGCCAACAGGTCGTGTCACCCCCGAGGCCGCACATGTCGGGTCCTCCATATTGACCCATCTGCCTAACAGCCACAGGAGAGCGAGGACAGCTAATTGGCCATGGGAAGATGGTATACGCCTTGGCTGTGCCACCGTCCGGCTGACTTCGAAACGGGGTATACTGCCATAAAAGCGATGGCTTTGGCTGCGGACGAGGGCCGTCTGCCTTTTTGTGATTTCCGTATGCTTCTTGGACTCTCGGCACTTCATCATGTCTGATCCTCGAGTCCGGCTTGTTCCATTTTCCCTTAAACCACTGAACGATGGCGCTAGAAAAGTTGCCATTAATCCACGAAACTACAAGCTTGCGAGGCAGAAGGCTGACGAATGGTATATTGATATCGGCCTTGTCCGCTCGAGCAACGGGGACAATAACACTCTCGCAACACTGGGACGTGGCGACGCCGACGTCATTATAACTCCCCGTACGATTTCGAGAATTCAATGCTCCTTCGAGATCGATCCGATCACCGGTATCATCATGTTCTACGACAGATCGCACAATCTGTCAAGTCAAGTCTTCGGCGAAAACGCTACGCCGTTTATTCATGGGCGCCCTCGCAAAGTTGTTGTACAAAACAATTGCAATACCATAATCGGAATGGGGGGTGTGAATCGGGACCTCATTCAATTTGAGCTATGTTGGCATGATGATGAGACTCTACGAGCAATGGAGAAGGCCAAGTGCCGAGATGAAGCCGGCTTCGAACAGTGGTCTCACCTTGCTCTCACCGTCGATGACGCGGACACCGCCTTGCCATCGGAGAGAGAGACTAGGATCCACACGCCGGGCCCCCAGCCGTCAGTGATAAGATTTGCGAAAATTGATGAACTAGGATCTGGTCAGTTTGGAGAGGTGATCAAGGCAGTCGATATATACACGGGCAAGCTTATGGCCGTCAAGCTTTTGAAACGACCGGCGGGACAGCCAGACCAGCAATGGCGCTCCGAGCTATATCGTGGACTTAAGCGTGAGGTAGAGATTTTTTCCGGCCTAAATCATGTGAGTAGGATCTCCTTCCCAGCCCGAACCCCCAAAGATCAAAAGAATAACACCAAAGCCAGGAACACATTGTCAACTATATTGGGTCACAGGTCCGGGACATAGGCCAACCGGCAATATTTATGGGGCTGAAAGAGGGAAGCTTGGCAGCGTTGGTCCGAAGGTCGTGCTCTGAAGATATTCCCGATCTTGGGTGGACTGCACTATGTCACATGCTCCGAGCCCTCGACTATCTTGCAACGAAAAACATTGTTCACAGAGATGTGAAACCAGATAACATACTTTTTGAGACACGGCCAGACGGCTATCATTTCCAGCTTGGGGATTTTGGCCTCAGCAATAACCAGAACATAGCGAGGACCATTGCCGGCAGCTTACTTTTTATGGCTCCGGAGTTTTTCTCGAACGAAGTCCAGTTAAAGACACACAAAGTGGACGTATGGTCACTCTATGTTACTATATTGTGGACGTTAGATCTGGGCCAGTTGCGTACCGACCCGAACAAGCCTATAGAACTCGCTCGAGAAGCTATTTTACAAATCGCCAAGGGCCAGAGTAATGTCTCAGGACTTACGGAGATGGCCAGGTCCGACCCCGAGGAGCGTGCTTCTGCCGCGCAGATGCTCGTCAAATTGTATAATGCAGAGGGGCTCTCAACCCCAATACTCCACGTTCCGCCTCTCAATCCCGTTAGAGTTCCAGTCACGGCTGTTCCTACGCCGCGAGCTCCGCGGTCAAATCGGGGAACCTCACGAAGGGGGAGGCGTGGACCTGCACCCAGCAAACCCTGTGGCGTCCGGAAGCCTTCGAATTCTAGAACGCAACCAAGGAACCGCCAAAGACCTTCGGAATTACCTCGAGAGATGGACTTGACTGAATAAGCTACGTATACCTAACCGAATAAGCTACGTATACTTAACTGAATAAGCTACGTATACTTAACTGAATAAGCTACGTATACTGAACTGAATAAGCTATGTATACTTAACTGAATAAGCTATATATATGCAGATGGGATCAATGAGAAACAAATATTGTAATAGCTATCCTTTATTTCATAGTTAGATTACAAATATCTCGATTTGCGTTGTTATTCCGAGTTACATTGACGGGCTCTATATGATTATTCAGATAGGATAACATTTCCCAATGATTAGCTTTCTGACGTGGGTTAGATTCCGGAGATGAACACTAACCATTTTGGAAGGTGCCTGAGGGCCTGGAACAACAATAGTGAAGTCAGCCAGCCAACCAACATGTTAGCAGGGATGTACGCCCAGCCCAAAAAAAGAAACGAATGATCACCTCGCAAGCGAATGCAGTGCCCCTATGCGCATGACTAGTGCCTAAGACATAACCACTCATCCACGAGTTATCGCCCACGCATAAACGAGGCGTATTCGCGGGGTAGGCGGTCCAATTTTCCTCGATGCCGTGCTCGGGTGGACGTGAAAGGCGCCAATGGGAGGACGGAAGGCCAGCGGATACGAGAGGGGAAACCGCCACGGTGAGTCAGACGTCTTTGTAGCCGCCGGCCGTGAATATCGCACGTAGTGTAACGGTGCCGTTTCGCAATTGTGTGTGTCCAGCGGTACACGACTGAGCAAGCGTGCAGTTATCCGGTTTGCCATCGGCTAGTATATAATTAGAATGTCGGACAAGAAGGAAATGAAATGATCGGCGATAAGGGGTAGTTGGCGAAGGGGATGGATCTAAGGATAGGGACACAAAGCCGCTACAAGTATTAGCCGCGAGCACGCCAACGTGCGCGAGTATGGCTTTGTGATCCTTGCTCGAGCGCGGTTGCTGAGACATGGGGACCGAGACATTCTAACCTGCCCCCTGCGCCACGTCGAAAACCACGCCCGCCACACGTGCTTCCGCGTTGCTGTTCACTCATAAAGTTAGCGCGAGGACTTTACTTTCATCATTATCGGCCCCTTTATGCATTGTGATATGCAAGTTCATTGGAACTAGGGACGTCGTGAATGGCTAGCTATCCGCCTAGGTAGCCGGAGTGATATTCCGGGAAAGGGGCCGGTGACAATGGGAGGAAGTCGTCATGGAGGACAAAAGCGAGGCCTTCAACCCATCGAGTGAATTAGCGGTATATATGGGGTATTATGCGACAAAAGTTTGATGCGGAAACACGAAGAAGTGGCTGGGGAAATAGCGGCACCCCTTTATTGCATATGTAGTGCCGGCATCTCTTGTCTAATCGATGTCGGTTTTTGTAATAATCTTTGGTATTCCCTATCTTCCAATTTGAATCTTTTACGATGATAAAGGGTTTTATTTGCATGACATTTCGTGTATCTTGTTTCTAGCATCCCGTGTCTGGGGTATCTTAAAGACTATCCAATATTGGATATTAATTGGTTCAATAGAACGTCTATTTATGTACCCAGGTGGCAAGGTGTTATGGTTTAATCCTCATTAAGAACCCGCATACCATCGTCACACCACAGTGCCTGGACTATTTCATGGTCCCCAGCAGGATCCTTCACCTACAGGAAAAGATACCAGGAAATCTCGGCCAGCTCCCGGCGTTCGGGGCAACGATGCAGAACTACATCTCTTTCCACCCCTTCCTCTACTAACATGTCTATCATCGATTCGAGCCCCCAGAACTGCGCTACTGCCATCGCCCAGCCCCCTGCCTCAGGCGTGTCTAGCCTGGCGCCGTGCTCACAAAGTAAGCGGAACATGGCCGCGTCTTCTTTAGCAACAGCAAGGACTATTGGCGGTGGGCGTCCGACTTTGGGCTTCGCCCCGGATTCTAGAAGGAGTCGAGCAATAGAGATAGATGACGTCCATGCGGCGAACATAAGTGGTGTACGTAAGCGGGAGGATCGATTTGGATTTGCTCCATGCTGTAGAAGGAGGCGAACGACATCTATCTTCCCACCCTGTACAGCTCTCCGTAGTGACTTGTTGAGAGGGGCTTTGTTGGAGTTTTGTGAGGCGTCCGAGTCAAGAAAGTATCGGACCATGTCAATGTGGCCTTCAAAGGCACTATTACCCATTGCCCATTCTAGGTCGTCGTTGAAATTCTTCGGGCCCCTATTATTGTGGGGCAGGAGCATAGCAACCCCGCGACGATAATTCTCTACTACGGATGTTGATTCGACTGCTCGGCGCACTGATGCGTATTCTGGGGTGAGAGTATCGTGAGGGGTATACTTAGAAACTTCGTTTACGCCTAGAGGACCGCTGTCGATTGCGAAGTCGAAAGCATCCTTGTGACCAGCCGAGGTGGCGTGTTCAAGTATTCCCTTCCAAATGAGGGATGGTAGAGCCTCCGAAGGGTTGTAGTTTGGATTAGACGACAGTAATAGGCGGATCATCGATATGTCGCCTCGAAGGCATGCTGCATTGAATGCGGACCCGAAAATGTCGCTTCGGGGATCATCGTCCCAAGCGCAGAATGTCCAACCCTGGGCAGTGAGCTGTTCTACATGAGCGTGGCGGCCGAGATAGATCGCGGCCACGCAAAGATCCGTATCTAGCTCATTAGATGAGGGCTCCACGGGCCATGAAGAAGGGCACCGAGACCGTGGCTTGTGCGAGTATCGAAATGGGTGGTCTGGCCTAAAAGAAAGACGACAGAGGCACCTGAGGGTTTCTACAAGGGCATCGTGCCCAGTGTCGCCCGCCATTTCACAAAGCTCTACGGCGGCGCGTCGAATGCGCCCAAAACGGGATCTCAACTCCGTTGCCACCACCGCCTGACGGACTAGGTACTCGAGATAAAAGGGGTGTGGATCGCGGCGATGAGAAAATTCACGCTTCACGGCATCTGCGATGTGCTGTGGAAGAGGCTGTGAAAAGATCACATGTTCAACGAAGAACTTGAATTGACCTGTAGAAGCGTATAAGCAACCTCTAAAGCAAATCGGAGATGGGATGAGACGAGTTCTGGGACTACCGACGGCTGACGAGACGGAGTCTCATGAGACGCTTGAAGGAGCGAGTGAGGGCGACGGCCTCGAATATGGCGATGGCGAGTTCCGGGGGGAGATCGAGGAGCTGCACCATGATTGCAACTGAGCCGGTCGAGACACGAATAGCAGAGCTAAATACCAATATATATGCTGTGATTATCAATTCAGAGACATGCTTGGGTGATTCTGTCTGACTATTGACCCCTGCCTGGATGAATGGCGTAAGACTACCCGTGCCACGCCCCACTTAGTTACTGGTTTCTCTAGAGCTCACCAACCTCTTATTCTTAGGGGGTATTACCTAATTACAGCATACCCAAAACAACCTATCTCAAGTCAACGCCAGACCATGGATCTATGATGTCCATACGGCACGAACAGACGTTGAAAGAAACGTTGCTTGGACTCAGCAGCCCGCAAAACAATATGTACAACGTGCAATATTATCTTATATAGTAGAACACAGTGTAGAAACACTGTCTTCGTAATTCTACACTAATTCAACAGATTTAATGCACGTCAACGGATATATCAATCATCTGAACGCGATCTGCTTGAATGAGTTGACTATCAGAAACTGTTCTGCCCTATTCCTAACTGGCATCTTCCAGTCGGCGACGCTATGGGTTATATAAGAAGCATTGTGGCCGTCGCGGCACTTTGGAATATTAAAAAGGATCAGTTTCAACCTCCTGAAGTGGGGCCCACCTGAAATGATAAGCGCGCGTGTGTTGGTCACAAGGGCGACGAGCCCTGCATAGGTTATCCAATTACTCGCTTGAAGGGATAGGGGCGCATGCATCAATCATTCTTGACGATAATTTCTTCAGAGCAATGGTGAGACCCGTAACCCATACGATGCTTTCTTTAATAGTAAGATAGTACCCGGCTTTCGATAGCCTTGGAGTATCTTCGTATAAATGGCTTGATTTGGCGGACCATGCACGAGGACATTGACAACGTCGCATTCTAACATCTTGACTCGAACTTTGCAGCAATTGATATCAGCGTTCGGGTTGATCGTTTAGCGAGTGTGGCTGCGTAGATTTGCTGATTCCAAGTTTCCTGTTGATGATCTCCGCAAATGATCTTTACATTTCTGGAACACCCCATGCTTATCAAATTTAAAGACACATACCTATAAGTAGCCAAGGGCTTAGTTGCCTGAGGCCCTACGTATCAAGCTATCAGCAACTATTTGGACGTATAGGGAGTGATAGATTCCGTGTACTAAATATACCGGCCTGGGTCAGCCTTTTCTACACGCAACAGCGGGCGAACTGACTGTAAGTTTGTTTACCGGCTCGCTATTTTACGTACACTAGTTGTTTGGGGGGTTGGCAATGTAGGTTAGAGTGGAACACGTTCGACGAGACATCTTTACGCAGCATTTCAGAATACGCTCTAAGTGGACAAATATTGACTAGGTTGATTTTCACTATGAAAAGCTCTTGGATTCAATTAGAAAAAGAGATCAAAGTTAGCGATAAGCAAAATTTTAATCTTTTGAAAAGAGCTGTTTTTAAAAAAAAGATTGACAAACGCCCCGTAGGCCGGGTAGAAACTGTAATACCGGGTATCTATAATGTAAATATTAAAGTAGTATCACGCTCGTAGGTAAATGACTACGTCGTGGTTTGTCGTAAGTATTCCGTGATTTTCCCCAGGGGCGCAAAGCACTATAGTGCATGATGCCCCCCCAGGCCCTTTAAAAGTGATCACCTAGCCCGGAACGAGCCCGCTATCTAACACCCGGTGCAATAGGCAGTCAAGCCGGGGATTCTTGATTTCAGGTAACAATAGGTTGGACCAAAGGTGCTCTTTAGAGAGACTTAAGGGGCCTCTCCCTGTTCGGGGAATAGGTAGTCTTGGCGAAGAGGCTTAGATAGCTAAAAATCGAAACTAAAGGGAGTGACTAGATACAGAGGAGATACTTCCTTATTCATGTATTTCTTCCACGCCCAACAAGCTGGGTCGTTAGGCTCGCTGACTTGTAAGTGGTGAGCACGGTGAGTCGCGAGTCGCGGGGTTTCTGATAGTGAGCTGGGTGAGCAAGATACGTTACTTGTGTAAAGCCACCCGCTTATGTATCGGGTCTCCATGGTCTATTGGTTTGTAACACTGTACTTATCGTGGTGTCTGTCGCAGGTCTCAGGCACTCGGCCACAGCTCGTTTGATCATGTAGTACACTGACACCGATCAACATCACAAGACTGGATTATTTTCAGCTCATGAAGATTTCGACGCGGAATGTGCTTAGATAATCTGGCATGCGGAAGAACATTAACCGAAGATGCCTTTTCAGAAGAGAAACAGCTTCAAAACTCAAGAAAGAAGATAGATATAAACCGAATGAAAGCATTGCATCATCTGTCGCTCCGCCACTACAAACTACAAGATATACTTCGTACCATGTAATGATAAAATAGGATCAGAAAGGAATGAACCCACAATGAAGCCTCAGATATTCATAGGATTGTCAACGGCCACTGCTCCAAAGTAAGGGTCTTGGGTCGCACTGGACTCGGACCCAAGGATAAGGCTCGGATCATCTGGCCTTGTAGGCTTCGGACCGTCCACAGTCGCCAACCATCCGTCTACCCGACTTTCTACATTCCTTCGCTGCCCCTCGCAGAACTCATATTAAGTCTCAAGATCCTCGCAATCAACCTCATGAACAACATCTCGAGACCTGTCTTTGTCGAATTCCTCTGCATTTACGGCAAGGTCAGCCTCGATACCAGGGTCGCCATTTTCATCCTTAGATAGTTCTACAATACGCGGCTCATTCGACTGAGGACTCTGTCGTAAGAACTCAGCAACTCCGTAGTGACCCATTTCTGTTGCGTACCGTATTGCGCCATCCACACCTGTTATACCTCGATCGGCACTTAACCCACCCATATCTCGAAGAAGCTGAACCATATCTAATCTTCCATTGGAAGCAGCCACATCGAGTGCTGTCCGCTCAGAGGCCCGGTCACTCCTACGAAACGCATTCACATCAGCACCGTATTGCAGGAGCAATGAGGCGACATTCAACTTTCCGCTAGAGGCAGCACCTGACAAAGGGGTATACCAGCTGGAAATGCCTGTGCGGCCTTTGAAAGGTGTGTCATAGGAGAGAACGCCTGTATGGTCGGGGATCGTATCTATACGAGCTCCTCGTTGAATAAGAGACACGATAAACTCTATTGGTACACTAGCGCTCATACAGGCGCTCTCAAGAGGCGGTCTGCAGAGCCTGTCGACGGGATGATCAGGAGTTGCACCTCTCTCTAAGAGCTTCTCTGCGATCGACCAACGACCTTGGCGTATAGCCTCACATAAAGCATTCGGCAGATTACCACCCTCGTTAACATCCTTGGTGACGTCAATAACTCGACAGATTAGTGAGTCGTCAGCATGATATTCAATGAGTCTCGACAGAATCGATCCATATGGTAACGGGAGGCCGCGACGAGGGGACCTATCGACGGAGGCACCCACCGAGAAAAGCTTGTCGAAAATTTTGACCGAGGAGCGGTATGTATGTTTATTCGTGCGGCCAATATCTCGTGGCAGGAGTGCAGACTCTAATAGAGTGAAGTGTTCGTGCACATTCTCGGTATCGGCACCATGCTTTATAAGGAACGCGACGATTTTTAGCTTGTCTTCAGACAGCGCAATGAGGGCATCGCCCAACATGCTCACCCGAGAACAATGTGATTGCTTTCTCATTTTAGCGTAACAAGGGGAGTAGGCCCCGAGTCTTGAATGAACGCCATAGCCTCGGGCCACCAGATACTTGACCATGCCAAAACAGCAGCCCCTGAAAATTGCGTAATGTAGCGCATCACGACCTTTGTATTCGATATGCAAAGGGGCGCCCCAAGACCAGATAGTATCGCACAGTTTAACACATATTTCCAGATTCTGTCGACAAGCACTTCACAAGGACGCAAAGATTAAGCTCGGACCAGCTGACCAAATTTCGTTGCGAAATATCCCGGCGAGTGACAAGGCGGTGGTTATGAGCCAATGTTTATGTTGGACTAGTTGAAGATTGCTGAAACCTTCGTAGAAATGGAGAAAATCACGGATGGTGCGGAACGGTTGGACCGAGGCGTTCATATCTTTCAATAACCTCACAATGCGATAGTTCCCAACTTGAGAAGCCCGGTGCGCTGGATTCCAGGACTGAAAACGGGGGTCATCTGGGGAGCGCGATTTTTGAAGATGGTAGAAGTTCGGATCTACACCCAGTTCTAATAAGCAGGTTACACCAAAGATGAGACCATGAGCTGCGCCTTCAGAGAGTGCAACTCGAAGAAGATCTTCTCTATCGTCCCCATTTGGGCACTTCCGGTATGCAAGATACAGCTGGAGACTACGCAGTCCCCTACTTGCCGAAAGGAAGATCCCAGCGAGTGTAATATGGTCCTGGATCCTCACGCTTTTCTGGCTGATTATATCCACAAGTTGTTTCTCTTTTCGAAAATATAACCATGTGTAATCGGTGAGATAGAAAGGGAAGCCTCTAGGTGAATTGCAGGGCCAATCGATATCAACGCTTGCCCCGGCCTCCAGAAGTAGTTGTATGCAAGCCAAAACGCGGCCCAAACGTGGTGGATTATTAGGTCGAAAATGACTCTTGAGTGGGCCACAAATAGGTGCCAGCATGCCCCGGTCCTTCTGGTCATCGGTGAGATTAGCGTTGGCACCGTACGCGAGCAAAACTTTCATGGTTTCTAAATCGCAGTGCACACTTGCAGCCGCCAAGGGGCACACAATTATGTATTCATCAAATGAATGCGGGCTGTACCCCATCATTGATCCCGATTGAAAGCAAGTAATCTGCGGGTTTGAAGTCTTGCCAAACTCCAATAACCTCTTGACAGTGTCAGTCGCTTCCATCTTGGCTGCGTCAATCAGACATAGTCTCCGCACAACCCACTCGCCATTTTTTATTGCAAGTCCGATGTTAACGAGAACGACATACGCTTTGCGTTGTTTGAGCCTGATGGATGAATTATACAGTAGGTCCCAGACAGCCATGATGGTAGTGGATCTGATCGCGAAGAAGCGTTCCATGAGGCGTACGTCGGCCGAATGACCAATCCACTGAAGAAGCAGAAGGGTAAATCGAGATTCTTCATCCAGGTTATTCGACAGATAGTAGCAAGCTAGAGATAACCGGGAGAAATCGCTGCTCTTGGCGAGGGAGGATGAGAGGGTCATTGACCCGGAAAGGTTGGTTGAGCCGAATTGTGTAGTGATTGGGATATTAGGATCCGGCACAACTACTCGGACCTAGTCAGTAGGCTACGCAAGCGTGGAAATTTACAACGACTTACTTCCTTGAAGAAGCACATGAAATTGGTTGAAAGGTGAATTAAGCCTTATGGCGCTGATCCGGTCAGATAGGATACCGATGTGGGTTGCCGATACAGCTCTGTCGAGTACGCGGCTCTTTGGCTCAGGCGAGGGGGTTCTGATTGACACGTCTGTTGGCAATAACGGCGAAGGACCTCAATCGGATTCAGTCAACTCGGATTTTACCAACTATTGATCTATAACTTACAGCTTTGAATGAGCACCTGAAATTCAGACTCGGTGTTATTTCTGCGAAACTCCTTTTGGAGTTTTCTCGGATCCTGCGGTATACCTCCCAGGAATACACGACTCTCTTTCCCTGCAAGTCTTCTTTTAGCGACGCGATATCTAATTGGATACCAATCCCCCTTCCGAAACTTTTTGCGGAAATTGTAACGATTGCGCAGGATAAGCTCGTAATCCTTCAGCCTACGTATAAGCATTAGTAAAAGATTTGTCAAAACATACTGTCTGTTACTTGCTTGAAAGTCGGAAATCCATGGTCCACTTCCATTCGTTCCTTCAAAGTCTTCAGGGTACAATTCTCTTTGAGGTACAGCCGCTTCAAGGTTTCCTTGTTGTCGTCCCAGGGGCTGAAATCCTTTAACTCGCCAGCGTAGTTGAGCTGCGGTCTAGACACAAGAGGGCGTGTTGCGGTCGGCAAAGACATGATGGTAAGCTGAAATGATTGCGCAGATAAATATTATGGATTAGATCTCCAAACTCGGTGATTCAGGCTTGTCGCTTGAGTTGATAAAGTTCCTATAACAAAAGAAACGCCATAGAGTTAGGCTTCATAAATAGACGGAACTGCAGTTAGTAGAGGGAAAGAATCATGATAAAACCAAGAAACCTTCTGCGGGATGTGCAGTATAATAAGGCTCTGGCCTTCGTTTCTAAGTGGCGTGTGAAGCCCTCCGACAGCCAACAGAAAGTTGGCGTGATTCAATTCTAGATCCTAATGCAGCAAGCATCTGCTTGCATATGTCCGGAATCCAGCCAATGGGGAGTTGATACTAAATTGACGCTGATTGTCCAAAATCCAACCAATTATACATTCCGCTTGTAGATAGTGTTCCGCATATCATGCAGCCACACGCGTGTGGGGCAGGCCTCGGCCTACATCCACACTCCTGCTACTGGAGATGGCAGCATACAACTCGCAAGACAGGGCCATGACAAACCTCATAGGATAGAATTTTGAGGCGTTTTTGTCGGAAGATCACATTCCCTTTTCTGAACGATAGATTAGCGGAAAGAGGTACCAGTGTCCAAAATCCAGCCTACCATCCTCTCCCGACAGCACGAGAGCCCCCCACCTACGATGGACGCAAGGTTATTTCTGCTGCTCCATTGCGCGCTACCTCTGCAATAAGCAATTTCTACCAAATTTTTTGAAGTCACTACGGGATCATGTGACCCGTTGTATAGCTCCTGTGATATCAACCGATACAGGCCGCGTAGATGTAGTTACCTCTGCCTCTCTTGGGCACCACTTAATTTGACATGCATACAATATCCTGCATACTCTATTACGTAGAAAAAAAAGTTTGCGATTGGGTAAGCGCACACGCCTTCGGTAAGCCACGGATCACGGCTGCCAGCGTACAGAATAGGTACCAGCAGACAAGTGTGGAGCGTTGTACCCGGTCACTGGCTTTCATCTATCGACTAGCCTACCTAAGGTAGTTTCAACAGCGCGAAGCTGTGTATATACCCGATGCATCTAGCAACAGAGCATATTCAGCCTTGACATAATTAGGGCGAAGCCACCGTGTTAAGCCTTCAGCCTACGCACATTACCTTGTAGCGGCCAGCGACTTACGTAGTTGCGAGTGGCTGAAAGGAGTTGTCAAAAGAAAAACTTAGATGACAATTGTTTATACTCTTGCTAATGCTCGTGCTCAATCTCAAGTTGTTAACCGCTTCATTGCATCACTAAAGTATATATTAAGAATTAGTAGGTTTGTCGCCCGCAAACGTAGGAAAATATATCTTAATACTCATCAACATTTCTCAACAGCAAATGCTTCTAAAAACGCAATATCTTGTATAGCAACGCTTTATAAAATCAATAAATAAAACTAAAATATTATTTTAAAATTAAGAGCAAGTGTTAAATATTAATGCATTCGCTAACCACGAGGTCATCACAAACCCAGCGTCCGCTCCCGTGTTTCGGCACCAAAAAAAAACTCCTAGTGTATGTCTAAATCAAAAGCTGGATCTCTGTTACGGTACTAGTATATAAGGTGCAGACGGTACGGTTCGTTCGACCTGATAACGTTCTATCTTTTGGTAGTGTCGTGGTTTAGAGGTGCACTTCTGTTCCGTGACAATCTCCTCCAGCTTAGCTTTCCTACATCCGGGTCTGAGTCATCACCTCGGAGGGCTCTCCCACCTTGCAGTCTTCGAGGTACTGACCATGCGACTCTGGACCCGCGGTCCCCGCCGAAACCAAAGTCCTGCTGCCTTCCTCCGTCGTCCTGGCCGGCACGGTCTTCATCAACCCGAAGGCCACCTTTTGCAGGCCCGTGGGCCGTGGCCTCGCGTGACAGATCGGAGTGGCACAGCCCGGGGCTCACGGCGTTGATGGTCACGGGGTACGAGGGGTACTCCTCCGCGATGCTGCGGAGGGCGAAGACGCCGAGGAGCTTCGAGAGGGGATATTGCTTTTTCTAGTGCAGGTTGTCTTCTTTGTTGCTGTTTACCGCTTTGAGGAGACTGGGCTCTGGCCTTTGGGGAAACAGCGTGTGCCGGTGAGCCCCCGAGCCAGTGATGACGAGCGTGGGCCGAGTGGAATGTTCGGTCGCCGTGGATTTCAGCTTGGGCAGCACGAGCGCGATGAGCAGATAAGTCGCAACGTAGTTGATGGCGTTATTCATCTCCACTCCCTTCGCCCCGAACCCTTGGACTTCCTTGCAAGTCGCCGAGACCAAGCCCGTGTTGGCATGAGAATTATTGACTCGATTAAGCTCGTCTTCAAGTCGGGCGGCGAAGGCCTTTGTGCTTGAGGGCTGCGCCATATCGATCTCCCAGACCTGAATCTCCACGCCCGCGGCAGTCGTAGTGGCGATGTCTTTCTTGGCCTCTTCTCCCTTTTCGGGATTGCGGACGGCCAATATTAGTTTCTTCGCGCCAAGCCGGGCATAGTGGCGGGCTGCTTCTTTGCCCAAGCCGGTGTTACTGCCAGTTATAACAATTGTTTGCCCAGAATATAGCGTGCTGGGGTATGAGAGTTTCGCAGTCTCTATCAATTGGCTGTGTATGAATCCCATGACGAAAACTTAGATACAGTTAGGGATGAATTAAACTCTGCAGTTGAGATATTGCTTGGCGGGACGAGACAATGTTGCTATTGAAGCTATTAAATACGCAATTAGCACAAGGTAAATATGGAATCTATGGTGGTCTTATTGCTTGGCTTCGAAGGGGATCGTGACTTTATTCAAAAGGGGCGGGGTTTTTGATAAGCCAATTGTCCGACAGCCTGTATAAGGGCGGTATTCGGACAACTGCAGTCGTATTCCCGAAGTGTCATGAGCCATCTAACTAAACACGCCAACAACCAACTACATCTTATTTCTGTCGAGCCGATCCCGAACAAGTAGTCAATTCCTCTGATCGCCCGGAAATTAAGTTGGCTACCAAACTATTTGCTAGAGTTATAGTACATACGTGTGCCCCCTCAAATCAACCACCACTCTCTTTTTTTAACAATGTCTAACACCTGTCAGGATAACTATCTTCAACAATGCCGACCCAGGCATTGTCAAGCATACGGACAAGGATTTCAGGCTCCGGGAGCCCAACAAGAATAGTCTGGACGGCTGCATAATACGTTTAGTAGAAATCTTTCTTAGTTTAAACGTAAATTTCCTTACATTAATTCACAGATAGATCTTCTGACATGTTCCCGGGGACTATTTGTCGCATTTAGCATGTACTCTGGAGTGACACCTCAGCTTTCCACTAGTTTGAAGACCCCAGGATTCTTATCATCCCGGTATATCTCGATGAACATGCTCAGAGGGTCGGCGTAAACTTCGTCTCAGTTTCCGCTAAAGTATGATGTAGTGCACGTAGGAACTTTTCGGTCTTGATGGGCTGATGGTTACAGTTTGACGTGGACTGAAATTGATGGCTTCTTTGCTGCTGTGATTGAATAATGTTGACAAGGAGTTACCTCGACGATGTTGCAAGTGCGTCAGATTGAGAAATGGATTCGATAATGCATCGAAAACTGTGGTAGGTTAAAACAGGATTATCAGACAAGGCAAGACACGTAATGCAAGAAATTAATAAATTTTCGATTCTACGACTTTCGGGTCGCCATCTCGGGCGCCGGTTGTATATTTCCCAAAATCAAACTCTATACCGTTATAATGGGGGAGGGAGCGAGTTTTGACACGCTGTTCTTGTGGATAGTGTTCTATTTACGCTAGTGCGACCAGATGTTTTCTATTTTATATACCTACTGCGAAGCCTTCAGTCCCCGAACCCACCCACAGTTAGCCAGTCGCCCTAGCCACTAAGGGACCTAGGTAGACTTGGTGGCTGGGTAGGTTGGGTGGCTTTGCAGGTCGGCTAAATTCGCAGACCGCCAACAAAGCAGCAGGTAGGTCTACCAGTAGGTAGGTTAGCTAACTTAGTTAGCTAGCTTCGCAAGTTGACTTCGTACATAAATTTTAAGCCTTATTGAAGTAATTTAAGCTAGGTAGAACATCTTGAATCAAGCAAGTATATAATTAGTCTATTTAAGCCTGCCATTTCCTGCTCTTCCCTTGAAGTTTTTATCTAGCAACCATAGTGTTATTTTTCTAAATACTTTGTACCTTAGGACTAGAAAGCCTCTAGCCATAGTACAAATTTTTTTATGCTGATATTTGTTGCGTTATTGTATTGATCGCAATGTTATACCTATAGTCAGACTTTCTGCTTCTTCATTGGCTCGTTAACTAGCTTACTATGGCTTACGCTCAGCCAATATATATTATACTACCACTGTCTCTTACGTGTGCCATGAGGTGTGATGTAGATGTCTTAGCCTTCGAGAACTTTCTCAATCGGTGAGCTACTGAATGCCTCTTAACAAAGACCGACGGCATGTCTTAGCAAACAATTCCACCTGGTCCTTCCAGCATCCAATGATTATGCTAGCTAACTAAGGTGCTATATAAATCTATTATAAAGAAACAACGCGTGTACTTGTATGAATTCATAGCTTTCTTAGTAGTTGAGTTCAAGTTTGAATTAAACTTTCGATCTTATCTTAAGTCTATACTTAATACCGCTTACCTATACCCAGCACCGCTTACGTTATGATAACGTATTAAGTAAGATATATGGCGAGAAATCGAAGTTTTCTCTTTCCGTGGAAAAGAAGAAAAAGGCGAAGGAAAGGGCAGGAACTAAATTTTATTATTTGAGTCCTTACTGCATGCTACTGTTGGAACCTAGGGACTAAGATACTTACGATCCATATGTTATATCACCACGCTATAAAAGAGGCCCTTCCAGCCCTTCAGTATTCTATAGAACTTAGACTTCTAGATAATCAACGAGATCACCAAGTATCTATTTTGACAGTTACTACCTTACCTTTACGTGTCTCGATCTATTTTCTACGCTCAGAAATGCTTCCCGCAGTTGAGAAGTTCGGGGGGGTGTTCGAGCACCTCGTCGAAGATCTGAGACAACATTGTGTTGCTCAGGATAAGCTACCGGACCAGGTGTGGAATTGGTTTGAAAAGGTAACTATTTCCTTCAGGACTCCCTATCTGCTATTGATTTCACTTTCTTCCCTCACCAAGTACCCGTATTTTCCGAGTTTCCCCGATTCCAAAGACTTACTTACCATCGTAGTCTCTAAAATACAATGTCATCGGCGGGAAATACAACCGCGGGCTTTCCGTGATTGACACGACGCGGATCCTCCTCGGTCGAGATCTGAGCGAGGAGGAGTACTTCCACGCTGCCACTTTGGGGTGGATGACGGAGCTTTTACAGGCCATGTTCCTAGTCCTAGACGACGTCATGGACGCCTCGACCTCGCGCCGCGGCCAACCCTGCTGGTACCTAGTGCCCGACGTCGGCATGATTGCTGTCAACGACGCGCCCATGCTCGAGAGTGCGATCTATATCCTGCTCAAGAAGCACTTCCGCAGCCACACCGCCTACGTCGACATGCTCGAGATCTTCCACGAGGTTGCCTGCCAGGTGGAGGTCGGGCAGACGTACGACATGATCGCCGCAAAGCGCGACCTAAATTCCTTCGACATTGATACCTACCTCGGCATTGTCACCTACAAGACTTCCTATTATTCCTTCTACCTGCCCGTCGCGCTCGCCATGCTGTATACCGGCCGGTCGTCTCCTAACAACCTAACCCAGGCACGAGACATCCTTCTCGCCATGGGTACGTATTTCCAGATTCAGGACGACTACCTTGACAACTTCGCGGATCCGGAGGTGCTCGGCAAGGTCGGTACTGACATCCAAGATGGCAAGTGCTCGTGGCTTGTCGTCCAAGCTCTGCGACTGTGCAATGAGGAACAGCTTGCAGTCTTGCAGGAAAACTACGGCAAGAAGGATGCCAGCTGCGAGAAGAGGATCAAGGAGTTGTACGATGAATTACAGCTGGATGGTATCTATCAGACGTACGAGGAGACGGCCGTAGCTGAGATAGAGGGGCTGATTTCAAACGTAGATGAGAAGGACGGACTTAAGAAGGATGTGTTTGTGGCGTTTTTGAACAAAATTCAAAAGCGGTCGAAGTAATAGGAGATCCGATGATTCTAGACGAGGCGGGTAGCGAAGTCTTGTATTTCAGGGATTCATTTTGGCTTATAGTAACCCTACCAAGGTTCATTGAGGTGTCAAAATTTCTAATTGTTCCCATCTTTTAGAAGGTGAACTAGGATCTTCTTAATTTGCACACGGTGTTACATTTGACATATATTGAAGCTTTCGATTGTCGTGCGCAGCATCAAGAGAGACTATGAGATTCTGTCTATCTAGGTCCTAGAAGAGTGCGGGAAAGTTTATAATCTAGATATAGACTCTCCCAGAGCTTGTACGCGAAACCCCAGGGGTCGAAATAGCGCAATTGGTGCCTTTCCAGTCTACATCACTGTTAATATAGAGGTCTACAGAGTTTGGGAAGATTTAACACCCCGAGTGGATTTGAGATTGAACCGTTTTATTTTTCAAGGATTACCGCCTCTACCCGCATTATCGAATATAGTATTTTTATTTTCAAACGTGACGAAATAAAAATAAGTCAAGATTTTCGCATGCTTTTTTTATCATTGAAATATGGCAGTTAAGATTTGAAAGTTGTATTATTTGCGTACTTCTTCATATACATTAATATAGTACAACAATGATTTTTTACGTCTTCCCTTTCTTTATGTCTTCGATGGAAAATTTAGCCTATAATAATTACGCCAGCCATATGGGAAAGAACCTCCTTTGGTGGTAGCTGTTTTAAGCTCCCAGTGCTGTAGTAGAGTTCGCTATTTCCCCGAGAGTTAAGCCAAAGGTTCACAATACACTCCCAACAGAACTCCTTTTGTAGCACTATAGTCTGATGACCCAGTTGAAGACTTAAGCAGGTCGCGGCAAGTCTTCCAAGCCAATTGCCTGTAGACCGAATAATGCCAACGCCTTCCGGTGGATTAAGAAGCTCATTCCAATCATCAATCGTAGTGAACATTAACCCTTTGTAAGGAACCTCAGCCGCGCAGTCCTCATGCCTGGGGTCATCCTCGTCATGGAAGTGGACGAGTTCTGGATTTTTCAGTTGGAACGGTAGATTAAGGTCAGCAATCCATTCGCCTTTGTCATGAAGAGAGATAAATGACTCTAGGAAATATATCTCAAAATCCCGTAGTCCATGAGCACCAACGTCGATAGGCAAGACGTAGTCTGTGAAACTTAGATGCAGGGTAGCCGTGTGGAATGAATCTTCCAGTTTTCCATCGAATGGGTTATGGTTGACCATCGTCCATCCCTGAGCTTCCTCGCGAACCTTATGATTCTCGACCTGGACTAACATGGCGATCCCGGACTTTCCAATACTGCCCCTGATACGCCTGACTTCGTATCCCGAAGGTCTTTCACATGGATCGCAAAGAAGAGCGGCGGAAATGTAAATCGAATCCGCGGCGGCCATCGCCATGACTTCTTTCAGGCTAGAAGCGGGTACATCGAAAGACCCTGACTCAAAGAGGGCAATACATGAGAAAGTCTGGCTCTGGTTCAAAGGCAGTAAGGTAAACCCAGACCCTCCCTTATCCTGTGTTATAGCTGATTTGACCCATTCCATTTCGTGCAAGGGGGTAGATATCGCGCTTAGCTCTAATGTTGCGTCTGGAAGCATTTGGTAGATAGCCTTGATGGTCACCAGAGCACGAAGTGAGGTCAGCATATCAATGCGATAAGGGTCATTGATATAGTTCTCAGTATAGTTGAGGATGTCTAAGGGATGAAGCAAACCGTTTTCCATGAGGTCTTCCAGAAGACTCAAGCTAACTGTTCTAAGGGGATGTTCCGCGTCACGGTCGGGCGGCATCGGGACTCGGTCCACAACGAAAATCGAGACATCATCCATGTCCCCTGCAGCGAAGTCCAGCTGGACAGAGTTCCTCATATGGTTCATGTTTCTAGTGGCGCTTCTCAGGAATCCGGGCGGGGTTTTCCACAATAGAAATGGGGGAGATTCAGTAGGCTGAGGGTTTATAATACAAAGTTCGTCTTTCTTGAGAATGTTTACTTCTTCTAATATACCACTTGGCGATGTGTGGAACTCGTCATTGTCTTTATTTCGGTCGGGAATCCATCGTTTATGGACTTTTGGACTTGAAAAAAAGTCTTCATTCCTACGCCTCCGTGTAGTCTGGAAAACAGGAACCGCTGTTGTGAAGGCGAAGATCGTGATGATTTCTCCTCTGCGAGAGACGGTACGATCGTATGGATATCGGATCAGGAATTGCACGTCTCGCAGGAGCTTTCCTTGATACTCTTCCACATGGCGTCGAAGGATCTGTATCTTGTCTTCGTAGTCAGCGATGAGGGACAGGCATGTCTCCAAATTAGCCAGACCGAACATTTTGGGATTGTGTACATGTGTGGAACGGCTTATAGATTCCGTGGGTACGAAGTGTTGACCTTGAGTCCTACCCAACCGTAGGAGTTGCGTGGCTTGTTTCTTTTCAAGCTCATCGTCTCCCATGATTGCCTCGACTGCTTGTGCGAGGTGTCCCAACCAATACAACGTGCCGCGGGCTCGATCTTTCGCCTCCCCAGAGACTAGGTCCCAAAGTTTGACGAGGAAGTGCGCAAGTTCGGCATCCTCGTAATACCAAGATTTTGAAATCCCCCCCACAGCCACTGTGGCAAGCTGAGAAGCCGAAACACGGTTCTTAGCCGCGTTGAGACATCGTTGAGACATAACGGATCCACCGTAGTACCGAAGGTGGCCCAGGGGCAATGACCAATATATCCCGTCTTTGCCTTTCCGGTCGAGCTGTAGACCGATGGTAAGAATGCCGCCTGGGTCGACAAGACTATCATGTTGTTTGACCGGGGTTTGGGATTCCTGCAATACCACCATATCGGGATATATGTGCCAGGCAGATAGGCCCAGCAACACAGAGCCGTTTGCGACCGATTGTGGTTGCCCCTCGATAAGCTTATTGGTGGCTTCCATGGCTAGCTTCCACGCTTGTCTGACGCTCTGATACAAATTCGAAGTGGTATTTACGGGGAGGGAAATGTTGTTCAGAATCAACATCAGTTGCTTGTGTTTGGAACCCATAGCCTCATCAGCTGCTTGGAGCCATGACCTGGCACTTGCATCCCAATCGGCAAGCTGTTCCCGGGATAGAATGATTTTCGAGAGCTGGATGGAGTGTTGATACATTGGGTCAGTCTCATCCAACTTAGCAAGCTCTGTCTTTCTATCAGAAACCAACTCCGCCCAAATCGAGATTGCTTCGGATCTGGACCATATACGCGCCAGTAGGCAAGCAAGGAGATGAACGGCAATAGCGTCAGGCCCGGAGGTGGCAGCGGCCCAAATGCTTGTGCCGTCAATACCGACGTGATCGGCGAAAAGACCCTGGTACTGTGACGGCTTCGGATTGACACGGCGGCAGGAGGCTATTTCTGATGCTCTTTTACCATAGGCCTTGATTAGATTGGATGTTCGCGGCAGCCAATGTTGGAATAAAGCGCCCAACTTGCGCGCGGTAATGTGTTGGACACCGTCCTCGGCAGCCTCCTTCCTCTTCGGCGCGAGCTCATTTCCTAGGAGTTGAAATTCCTTCGGCGCTTCGACTTTGACAACGGAGAAATCGAAGTGGACAGTCGCGAGGCCGAAGTTGGTTTCCTGGCCCAACTCCAGCAGCGAAGCACCAAGTTTATGTATCGACATTATATTAGAAGGCGCAGGCAGGGTTCTTTAGCCCCAGCTTGAGTTGAATGGATTTAGGAGCACAGTGTCGCTATAATTAAGGGGGTAGACCACAATGCGAGACTAAATGTCGACCAGTTTGATGATATAACAATACCCCTGGAACTAGGACAACCATATCGCGAGAAGTAGAAAGGAATTTAACGGGAAACCAACTTTACAACTACAAAAGACAAGGCACTTTTTTGTGTAGCTTGAAGGCATTAATTAGGCTGACTGATTTGGCGAGAAGCATAACTTAGGGCTCTCCAATTGCTAGAATATGCCTAGACCTAGGTACCCACGGTAGGCTAAATCTGGGCTGCTTGCACCACCCTTAACAAGTGGTAAGTGGAGGCGAAGTGCATGCTATGGGTACAAGGTATGTCAGCTATACGGTTTTTTATAGGTACTAATAGGAGGGCTTTTGTTTTCAGTAAAGAGGTACAACCAAATGAAAAGAAGGTTAAATATGTGGTTATTTTTCATTATGGCTAGTGTCAAGATTTGAAGTACTTAAAAAACTCAATGTTGTCGTTGAATATAATTTTTAAAGGATAGGCAAAAGAAAAATAGGCGACCTAGTCGATTTTTGTTCTAGTTAGCTTAAATGAACTATATAGCCCACTTTGAACCTGCCAGCTTGCCAGCTTACCTGCAAAGTTGACCGGGCCTTTCTAGCAAGTTGCTTATCACGTTCGCGGTGCAAACCTAGGTGGCTGTACCACTCAGCTCCTGAAGGTACTTACCTGCTCATCTGCTCACTACCCCACCTGGGTACTTCAAAGATACGGATCCAAAGCCGGTCTGCGCCTCAACCCATGTACTAGTCCAGACGAGTATCTGCCGACCGAGATTCAATAAGTGACATTATCCCGCCCCAAAACTTGGGGCATTTGAGTGCATCGGGACGAGTTGCACAAGAGACGACGATCATTGCTTGTAAGCTCTATTATAACTCGTATATCCCGTGTCACACGCCATCTAACTTGTTTCAGGAGCGGAAAATGCCGCTCCTAGGATTCAAGTCAACTGCGTCCCCAGTTATTCATTCTCTACATGCAACATAGAATGATAGTGAGAATCCCCCTACTCGCGGATTAGACGGTGATGATAAGAACCCTAATGAATTACGTGCAGGCACAGCTGAAGAAATCGCTTAGTTAGTGATATTTATGTATAGTTCGGGGTTGACTTCTTTTATGGGCCATGGGCTTGTATGTAGTTGGTGGTAAGATGTTTGAGGTCTTATGTAGTCTCAACAGTTATATAGGAGAGAGAGAAGCCCCTGAAGTATATCTCACTTAGCGAAACACATGCTACTAAAAGCCAGGCTCGGAATATCGAGTCGCATACCCAGAGATGATATAGTGTAAGGCAAGAAATACATATATGCCTAAGTTGGGCGGATGTCTATATTTCGTGGTGAGTGATTACATAAGCGCATATTAACTACATACTTTTGCACAGTAGAAAGGAATTCCATCCCGGCGGCATATCGATCGTCTGCATCGCCGCTAAGAAGAGAGAAATTGCCATTTTGGGTGGCTCTCGATTGTTAACCTACAGAGGACATACAGACGCATGCAGGTTAAACTTTGGATTAAGTTAGGTAAGTTGAAGACAAGGGCGGAGGTTGATAGCAAGTTTAATTGAGCTTCAACATGCATACAGCATATACGGCTTCCCCAGGCCCCACTTCTCGCTTAGTTATCGTTATCACTCTGGCTAAGTAACTAGGTATTAGGTATGAGTCATCGTAAATATGTGGTATGGGCGAGCTAAAGTTCGATTTGTGGTGGTGCATGGCCCGTGCGCTAGCATGCCTCAGGTGCTAGTGGCTTGCACCGTAGCTTAGTTGGGTAGACAGAATATTTGACAGAGGGGTGGTGGGGTTAATTCTCAATACAGACTACATCACTTTCAATTTCTGCCAATTCATCGAGAAACTCGCCGCCGACAATTGCAGCACCACTACACTGCAGCGTGACAATACACCGATAGACCACGGTTCCTACCGCTAAAATCGCGACCATGACGGTCGACAAGCCCGAAAACCCCGAACTGGACTCCGGGTCAGAGAGCGGATCTGAATCCGAGACTGAGCAGCAGCAGCAACAGCAAGAGCAAGAGCAAGAACAAGAGCAGCCCCAGACAACCAAGCCGAAGACGCCCATATCTGCGCCGGTTGCTGCCGTGGAGAGGCCGCCTCTGCCGCCTCAGACCGACCCTAAAGACCTCGACATCTCGACGCTATCGCCCACAACACCAGAGATCATTGCCCGCCAGGCCACCATCAACATAGGCACCATCGGCCATGTCGCCCACGGAAAATCCACCGTCGTCAAGGCCATCTCCGGCGTCCAGACTGTGCGCTTCAAGAATGGTTCGTTCTCCTGCTGCGTCCTTGCCTTCTTCGATTCCCACCCGAGCGACGTCGCCGTCTCTCTCGCGCAGCAATTTTAACACTAACTCGTCCTCGTAGAATTGATTCGTAATATTACGATCAAGCTGGGCTACGCGAATGCCAAGATCTATAAGTGCTCCAACGAGGAATGCCCACGGCCAACCTGCTTCCGATCATACAAGAGCGACCAGCGGGTTGATCCCCCATGTGAGCGCGAAGGATGCGGCGGGACCTACCAGCTCCTGCGGCATGTTAGTTTCGTCGACTGTCCCGGTACGTAGTGGTTCCGAATAGCTATGGCGAATAATGTCTAATTCTTGGTTAGGTCACGATATTCTGATGAGCACTATGGTATATTCGACTGATGGTCCCCGGGTGCCTCCTACGCTAACACCCTGGTAGTTATCCGGAGCCGCTGTCATGGACGCAGCTTTACTTGTCAGTGCCGATCCATTACTTTACGCTCTATTACGCTCTGTTACTGGCATGTGCGGCTAACAGTGAATAGTTGGTTGCCGGTAACGAAAGCTGCCCTCAACCCCAGACAGTACGTATAACTTCTCTTCTGCGTAGGAGATAATCTAGCTCACCAAATACAGTCGGAACATCTCGCAGCTGTTGAAATCATGAAGTTGGGTATGTCCAATTCCCAATACCCCCAGCAACTCTAATCCGGGTTAATCATCGCGACATTGTTTCAAGGAACACACCGCGGGAGACCAAAGATTTCTAACAGCTAGGTAGAGAACATTATTATACTTCAGAACAAAGTGGACCTAATAAAGAGTGAAACCGCTATGAAACATTACGGTAAGTCGGGTTTCTGCAATGCCTGGTCTTCCGTAGAAGGCCAATATACTGACAAGTGACCAGAGTCGATCCAACAATTTATCCGAGGAACTGTTGCCAGCAAATCGCCCATTATCCCCATCTCCGCTCAGCTGAAGATGAACATTGATGCTGTCAATGACGCTCTTGTCAATATCCCGGTTCCCGTGCGAGACTTCTCTATGGATCCTTACATGATGGTGATCCGATCTTTCGACGTAAACAAACCTGGTGCCGACATTGATGAGCTCAAGGGAGGTGTTGCTGGTGGCAGTATTCTTCACGGTATGCTGAAGATGGGAGATGAAATCGAGATCCGCCCGGGTATCGTTACCCGTGATGACAAGGGCAATCTCCGATGTACCCCTATCTTCAGTCGCGTTGTGTCGCTCAACTCCGAGGCCAATGACCTAAAATACGCTGTCCCCGGTGGTTTGATTGGTGTTGGTACTCGGATCGACCCGACGTTGTGCAGAGCCGATCGTCTGGTCGGTTTCGTCCTTGGTCTCCGAGGCAGATCCCCCGATATATACGGCCAAATCGAAGTGAACTTCTACCTCCTCCGACGTCTTCTCGGTGTTGCGGACGGCAAGCAGCGCAAGGTCGAGAAGCTCGCCAAGAACGAAATTCTCATGGTCAACATCGGTTCAACATCAACCGGAGCCAAGGTTGCTGCCATCAAGCGAGATGCCGCCAAGCTTGTACTTACAAGTCCGGCATGTACGAACATTGGAGGTGAGCATTGCAACTACATTGACAACCACACTCCCTCTTGTGAGATACCCGCAAATAGCAAATACTGACCGCATCGTTGTAAACAGAAAAAATTGCTCTCAGTCGGCGTATTGAAAAGCACTGGCGTCTAATTGGTTGGGCCACGATTACGGCAGGTGACATTCTAGAACCAACTAGCATGTAGAGGGGATATGGGTAGACGAGGGTTAACGCGGCACTCACGACGACGACGATTAGCTCTATCAATGGGACATCCAGTACGTCGCCTAAGACCATACGAATCTCCTCCCAGGGGTTTCATTAACTCGTCGTTTTGTCCTGCCGACGATTTTGGCTCGTGAATGAACAATCCCGGGCGGACGACAGCTACGGGCGAGAGGGATATATGGCTTGGCGCAAGCTGTTAGGAGGGAAAGGTCTTGATGGCAAGAGGACTCAGTGGTCACTGGTGAGGGTCTGGGTCCGGTCTGGGGTGGTTGGCATAGCACCGGTGTTGAAGATGTTCACGGATGATCTGTAAAAAGTTTCGCAATTGAACGGATGAACATTAGCGATGATCTCAGATGGCCAAGGATTTCCAGTCACAACCCCCCATCCACCTATTCGTCCATCCGTCCACCTCTCTATGAGCAAAACGCGAGCTTAAGATGGTGAGGTAGCTTTGTGCTTAAAAATTAGAATTTATATAACTTTTGTTATATCCAAGTCACGCCCGTATTGAATCTCAGATAAGTATATTTCCCCTTTATTTGTATATTTGTTATTCGAGGTATGTCTGTAAGTGCGGGAGTCAATCAACTCTGTGTGGAAGTTGAAGTAGAAGTAGCAGAGAGAAATGGATTACGAAGGTCTGCCGGGTGATTGGCGGCCGCTGGCACTTGAGCCGGTCCTTCATGCAAGACGAAACACGCATATTACAATGACAAGACTAATACGGCAAGGTATGTACCTATTCTTTCCTTTCCGGCCTCCTTAACGTAATCACGGTAATTGGAACGCAAGAAACCTATTTGCATGTATGAAATTTCATCAATTGGCGTTTTTACATCCTTTTTTTCGTCGAGCAATTATAGCGAACAAAGCCACCAACTGAGCCCGCGGCCCCTCCTCTTACTACCTACCTACCTACCCACCCCTCCGGTTCCCTTCCCCCCACTATCGAAGTCCAGCGCCCGTACCGACCGTCGAAGGACCAAACAAAATCAATTGGTATAAGGGGATTCATATGAAATAAGGAAAGAAAATAAAGGAGAAGAAGAGAGGAGAAAAAAAATTGAAAAAAAAGGAAAAAGGCAAGATGTCCGGCCTCGACGCCCCCGAGATCCTCGCCGCCTACGACGCCGTGCGCTCGGACAAGGACGCGACGAACTGGCTGCTGCTCTCGTACGCGGGCGCCGTGGGCGACAAGCTGGCCCTGACAGGCACAGGGAGCGGCGGGTTAGCCGAGCTCGCGGAGAAGCTGGACGGCGCGCAGGCGCAGTACGGGTACGTGCGCGTCGAGTACGCCAACGACACGGAGAGCACGCGCGTCAAGTTCGCGCTGGTGATCTGGATCGGCGAGCGCACCAAGGTCATGCGCAAGGCGCGCGTGAGCTTCGAGAGCGGAGCGGTCAAGAAGGTGCTCAGCCACCATAGCATCCAGGTTGATGCGACTGATAAGGGGGATCTGAATGAGAAGGAGATCGTGGCGAGGCTGAGGAAGGCGGGGGGCGCGGATTATAATGGGGGTAGGGGATAGAGGGTAGAGGGGGAAGATGGAGGAGATAGGGAGATGGGGTATATATATGCTTGCGCTCGAGGGGCAGATGAGTGAAGAGATGGAATACATAAATTTGAGGGTTTCGAGTCGGAGTTGCGAGCGGATATAGAGGGACGGAGGGACAGACGATGTGGTTGGATATGAGCGGCGTATATACAGCGTTCAATAGACGGCGTTGAGAAGACGGGTAAATAAATATTACAGTTCCAGATGCCACAAGGAGAGCCTGGTTACTATCCTGCATCCCATCTTAACCTTAACCATCCGTGTACAGTATCCGCTGTGTCCGCAAGTGCCAGACAACCCAACGCATCACTTCTGAACTGGCTCGCCGCCCCAACCCGACAGATTGACAACCTCGGGCACGCGTCCGCTCCTAACAATAGTCCACACCACATCCTCATCGCCATCATTGACCTCCTGGTGTTCCATGAAGGCAGGGATGAGCGCATAGTCGCCGGGCTCAAGCTCGACTCTCCTAGTCCCGCCTTCACTAACGACGGCGCCTCTCCCGCTCACCGCGTACACGATGGTGTCCTGCTCACCGTGGTGGTGGACCACCGACGCCGTGTGCGGCTTCGCCAGCATGCTGGACGCGCAGATGCCCGCGCACTTGTCCACGATGGCGTTGGAGCGGATCATGCCCTCCGTCTGCCCCCCTGAGGGAGTTAGGGAGGAGCCCTTGGTCAGATGGACTGGTTGGCTTGGTTCGGGGTGCGACATTGTGAAGGTTGGGGTGAGAGAAAGCTGGCTAGGATACAGAAGTATGGATTTATGGATTACGTATGAGATATAAGGTGTATGTGTGGTTCACTTAGATGGTTGCATTGTGTGGCTGGTTTATGTAGTTTCTCGGGAATCTTGATGCTACGTTCTGCTTGATTGGCGGTGCTCCAGCTACCTACCTACTCAGGTAGCTATGGCTCCTCCTATCCCGTCGGGTAAAGTGAATGAATGACCTCAGCTTTTGTAATTCTGCTACGTCTTTCCTTCTGTTTACCCTACTAAGGTATACTCATATTCTTTGCTATTCTATCAAGTCAACGATTGAGTAGGGAACCGAACTGATGAATTACCTACCTATTGTTGTCTGGTAATCATATCAAGTAAATGCAGCTAGAGCAGATCATTATATGTATTTATAGTGTATATAATACTTCTTTAATCGATAGAATATCATGTACCGGTGCTATTCATATATCATATATGATGGCGGGGCATTGTCTCCCAGGTTCATTGCCCCTCCATGCTCATCTTTCAATCATCATTACGGAAGCACTAAATCCTCATATATCGCGAAATGGAAATCCCAAATCCCCGCCGGATACTGGCTGTTTCGTTGGCCGATTCAGTCGGGCATCTTACCCGTGTTATGAAGGGTACTTCTCCCTCACCATTCATGTCCTGAGACCCAACCAACATGACCCGCTGTTAACGCATCGTAGATCTCACTGGCACAGCACCAGAGCAGACATCAACAAGCTTAGCAGGAGCATCACACAACCTGTCACTCAAAACCACATATTATACAGCAGAGGTCCCGATATGGCTGGATCTGATATCATCACCTTCAGAATGGTCTGCCTCATTCCTTTCCGCCGAGGCTAAAGAGGTTCTTGAGGTGCTTGGCGGCCTGATGATAGTTTTCGCCCTACCAGTTCACACACGAACAGAAGAGGTGAAGGCCGCCAAGGAATTAATACAGCAAGTCGGGAAGGTCGTCAAAGAGGGCCTGGGCGGATGGGAATGGGATGGTGTCGGGCTATGTCTTGGCGTCGGGGAGATCGACGATGTCGATATTTGGGAGGACTGTTGCGCTGAATCGGGCTTGGAGTTCGTGCAGGTGAGGAGTCAGTCGACAGCGTCACGGAACGAATTTGGAGGTAAAGAATAACCATTTCCCATTTCAATCAACAAAACATAGCTTACACGATTCCACCAGAGAAAATGGGAATACCCCGCGCCCTGGAGGCACTGGAGGCAAACGACTGGGCGAACGCGTCGCTGGACGACCTCGGATCTGACTTCGAGGACATAGGCGCGGAGATCGAAGCTGAGGGGAGAGAACGCCAAAACGCTGCCAAGGCAGGCGAGGACCCCGGGGCTACTCACCTAGATCCAGAAGACCTAGATTTCGGCTACGATCCCAAGGATTTCGAGGGCCTAAAGCGGGCGATATGGAACGTGGGGAACGAAGACGGGGAGGATTTTCTGAACGGGGAACCAAGTGCCGCTGCTACGAAAAGCGAGAAACGGGCGGAGGGAGAGACGGAAGAATCCCTAGATGATGCAGACATTCAGAAGATCGAGCGCATGATGGTCAAGTTACAGGCTGTGAGAGAATCGAATGCGGGACTCCCTGAGGAACAGCGGAAACGTGCGGCGGCTAAGGCGGTGGCTGAGGTTATGAAGGAGCTTTAGGGGCTTCATTTGGTTCCATATCCCCGTTCTCGGCCTTGCGTTAATGGTGACTATCAACTATCAGTACAGCTCGAAGCCCATGCCAAAGCATCCATCCGCGTGCAATCCTACGTGTCTGAAAGTATGCTGTCTACTTTGAGGTCATCTGCCTCTCAGGGAAGACACTAGAACCCCCGGAGAGCTAAATGTCCGCATCTCATCAACAACTTGAACTATCAAGTAACAGCTTGCGGGCGAGGCTGTGGCTCTAGTTATATGATTAGCGCTGGGCTCTATACACGATAGTATACACTAGGTCGACCAGGAGACTTTCCTGACTATGACAATGAGATTACCTTGTGAAGACGCCCATTTGAAAAAATGGTACTGTGTACCAGGCCATTGACTCAAAGAGAGATCATGAAAACATCTAAAGGGCTACATCTCGTGGAGTCGTTCCGAAGTAAGCAAGACAAACTGGACTCGTTCGAACTTATATGTAAAGTTTGCCGTTATCCCAAGGCGAACAAATAACAGTAATATACTCATGCACTTATAATGGTGAAGTGCTGGGTCAAAGGGGGAGACCTCGCTTCGGACTGCAACCAATTGCTCTACCTCTGAGCTACCACTCCAGGTTCCTATGTAGCATGTTATGACGAGGAAGAAATATCACATATGAATACGATGAACAAAGCAGATAAGTATAATGTACTACGATTCTCAAGCTAATACAGAGTACTAAAGCTTCGTAGCGGACTATTATTTATTAATACACATTAGAAAATAAAAGTTAGACAATACGAGAACCAATGCATTAATTACCCCGAGCCGGAAGCGATGCGCGCTCCCTTAGGTGCAAGAGGGATAGTCTTCTCCTGGCCGTCGGGCGCGTCCCAAATCAACTCCGTCTCCCCGGAGAGCCTGAACCAATGCGTCCCACTGCCGACATTCAGGACCTGGTCCCCAGCCCCAGGCATCGTGACCTCGGCCTTTGAATTCGGCGGCACGACCAGTTCCAAGTTAAACCCAGAATCGTCGATATACCAGTCTGTCGACGCCGTGCCGTACGGGCTCAGGTACGACGCGCTAGCGGAGGTTAAGCCGCCGCCCGGCACGGGCGCGACGCGGATGGTCTTCCACCCGGGCTCGGCGGGCGCGAGGCCGCCGATGGTGCGGAACATCCAGTTGGCGACGGAGCCGAAGGCGTAGTGGTTGAAGGATGTCATCATGTTCGGGTTCACGGTGCCGTTGGGTAAGAGACTGTCCCAGCGCTCCCAGGTCGTCGTCCCGTTCATGACGACCTGGTACAGCCACGACGGCACCGTCGTCTGCATCAGCATGCTGTAGAAATCCGGCGTCAGCCCGTACTTTGTCAGCGCTAGGCCTAGCAGATGCGTCCCTGCGAAGCCCGTGCCGACGAGGTAGTTGTTGGCCGCGATGATGTTCTGTAGGCGCTGCGCTGCGGGAGTGTCTTGGCCGGACGGGAACAGCTCGAAGTAGAGTGATAAGGCCAGGCCGGTCTGCGTCTCGTTAGCGACGATTCCGTCGCCGTCGATCCACGCCGCCTGGTACGCCTTCTTCAGCGTCTCCGTAGAATTCGCGTACGTCGCTGCTTCGGCGTCTAATCCAAGCGCGGTAGCCATCTGCGAGACTAAGCTAGTGACGTACACGAGGTACGCGTCGGCAACAAGCCCAGAGTCCGTGGTAGCGGCGCCGGGGTCATCATTCGGCGCCTTGGGGTCCAGCCAGTCGCCGAACTGGAAGTAGGTGTGGTCCCAGAGCCCGTTGGGACCCCGCGGAATCCCGCTATCAATCCAGGCTTTCGCGCCCACGTATTGCGCTTTCAGCGCGCTGAGGTCGCCTGAGGATTGGTATGTGTTCCACGCGTTGGCGACCACTACGTCGCCCCAGACGGCGGTTGGGTAGACGGGTCCTACGCCTGGGACGTGGGGGACTACGACGGGGACGATGTCTGGTAGAGTGTTAGTTTGCTACCTCGTTTTATCCGGAGTGTCACTTACTGCTGTTCTCAGCTTGTTCGGACGCCACATCCTAGCATTCGGTTAATACAACCATATAGCAAATAACAAGAGGAGCTTGCGACGATCATTCATCGGGCTCATATAAGCTTGTACACTAACCTTCAACCAGCCCCTCCAGAATCCCGCCGTGTCGTACAAAAAGTTAGCCGTGGGCGAGAACGCATGCGCGTCACCGGTCCACCCGAGCCTCTCGTCGCGTTGGGGACAATCCGTCGGGACGCTCATGAAGTTCCCCTTCACTGTATCACAGCATCATGCAACGTCAGTCATTACCAACCAGGTGGCATATACGGGAAGCAAGTCGCACGAAAACCACGTGTCAAGATGCGGTGAGACGAAGAAAGTAACTTACAACTCCACCAGATATTCTGTACGAGCTTATTCAGAAGCGAGTCAGACGTCGTCAAGTCGCCGGTCCGCTGCATGTCAGAGTGCACCACGATGGCCACTACGGAATTCTTGTCCAGCGTCGTCTCCGCCGGCCAGTTGTCGACTTGCACGAACCTGAAGCCGTGGTACGTGAATGTCGGCTCCCATACTTGCACGCCGTTGCCGGAGAGGACTACCGTGTCGGTTTGCTTCGCTGTCCTCAGCGGGGCCGTGGCGATCTCGCCGTTCTCGAGCACTGCGATGCTTATCAGTCTGGATAGGTTCACACGAAGCCGCTAGGAGGCGGCACTGTCTAATGGCTTAGATAAATACCTTCTACGTGAACCATCTTTATTGCGGTCCCAGCGGGCCCGCTAACGTTGAGGCGGAGCCAGCCGACGAGGTTCTGTCCGAAATCTAGGACTGTTTTCCCGGATGGTGTCGTTATAATCTCTTTCAGCTCGACTTCTTCCAAGCGCCGGATTGGCGGTCCGTCCGGAGCAGATAATCGGCCTAGGGGCGATGCGAGAGCCTTGACGCCAATCCATGTAGCATTTCCAGGGGGTGTGAAATCTGTCGTAGCCCAGCCGGGTTGGTCATTCGCCGAATCGTAGTACTCTCCATCGTAGATCTCGGAAGTGGTGATAGCGCCAGTGCTAGATGCCCATGTTAGATCCGTTTTGATCGTCTCTTGGCTCCCATCAGCATGGGTGATAACTATCTGAGCGAAGGCCCCTAAGGTATCACCCCAGATATTCCGTGATGTGTCGAATCCAATGCGGCCCGCATACCAGCCTTCACCAACTTGTATACCAAAAGAGTTGTTGCCATTCTGAAGGAGTTTCGTAACATCGTATGTGTCGTAGACAAGTCGGTGGTTATAAGATTGCCAACCAGGAGCAAGAACGGCGTCTCCAACCCGCTTCCCATTGATATAGGCTTCATACAAGCCATAGGCAGTGATATAGAGACGCGCCGATGCGACGTCACTATCCAAAGAGAAACCCTTGCGTAGAAGGATTGGCTGATGGGTGGCGTTCTGCTCCGTCGTCCGATTCGCAGCAATCATCTGCACGTCAGACCAGTCCTCATCAGCCAGCAACCCCGTCTCAACGGGGAAGGCTTCCGACCAGTCGGTATCGATCCCGCCGTCGCCGCCATAAGCCTTAACGCGCACCAAGGCCGACTCCGCGGAACTAAGCGCGACAGTCGGCCAGTCCACGAGGACCGACTCCGAGGAGTTAACATCGAAGACATCGGTCTTCCCCAGCCGGGACACCTCGATGCTGTAGCCGCTCTGCGACCAGTTCCCCGCATCGCCCTCAAATCGCCATGATATCCTCGGACTCGCCTCGCCAATGCCGAGAGCAGTGACATGGTGCTCGAACGAGACTTGGGAGATCGACACTGCCATGGGTGCGTCAGTTCTTCTTTCCTTTTGGTCTGGCTGCACTTAACCTCGACTCAGGCTATTTTGCTATTTTCGCTACACCGCAGCGACGATCGACTGGGCGACTGGGGTAAACTAGGCAGCTAAGATAGCTCTCAACCAACCTTTCGAATTGGCCCTCATAGTATATTAAGTAGCAACCGCGGTCTGCATTGTTCGGTTTATCGTCCACCGAACGCGAGCTCTGCTTGGGGTAACGTTAGTCCTGGACTGTATGGGCCGTCCCGGTCAGGACCCGGTGAGGCCATCCGTGGCGTATTAGCGGGGTAGAAGCGAAATGATGCCTGCGACTCACGGGCATCCAATTCCAATCCGACAAACTGCCGCGGTTGTCTCCTCGTTTCTCCTCGTTGCTTCGTGCGACCTGACTGCGGAGATGCTAGTCATGCGGGTAGGGCGACACGGCCGAAGTTGGGCTGTATAGCCTGTGGATGGGCAGGGAATGTCCCCCGCATGCCATGCATGTCTCAACGTGGCTGCGAGATGAGACATCTCCGCCCAGCTGCAATCTACGTCATACCAGAGCGTAATCGAAATCGATCAAATGCTACTTTAGAGTTTGCTTGGGCAATTGATGTGTCTTCGGGCGTATGCGTGGCTGCGGCGTTGCAGAGTGTCTGCCGTGTTGGTCGGCCGTCACTCACCCGAGAGAGCGGGAGCGAATCAGCCTGTAATGGCATATAGCGAATTCATTTTCGGGCTCTCTATATAGTGTATAGGTCACTTGAAAGTGAAAGGGTAATGTACATTTTCTCTCTGATGAAGAATCCAACGCAAAAGCTACAGTACAATCCCTTATATCCAATCCATCGCTAGTATCGTATCATCTTCTTCGTACGTAGGTCGTTCGTTTGCCTTCATTAGGCAACTCATTCAATCCCCGCGTAACACTCAGGTATATACTCTTTGGCCGGTATATACAGTTGTTCCGTCCCATGCCGCCGGCTCCTCGCCTGTCCCGTCCCGCCGCATAGCAAACAAACAAATAAAAACGAACTATGCAAATTAAAGGGTGGTCGGTGTCGAACAATAAAACTTCTTTCTCGGGGTATCAAAATGCGTTATCCAAATCCGAGCACGGCTCTGCCCAATCCTTCCATCAGAGGGCGTGTATGCTGGCGTGATAACTGGCATCGTCCCGGGGCTCGCTGCTCGTCCTCTTCCCGTCGGCCGTTACCGGGTGGAGCGCGTGCTCCTCGTACCCGGGGGTGATGCTGCTGCCAGGTCGGTGCAGCAGGGTCTGGTCTTCTATCCGCTCGTAGTAGGGTGATATCGGGGCCGCCTTCAAATGATGCGAGCCCACTGTGGTGTTCCCGGGCAGGCCGCTTTTGTTCGAGGAGCCGCCGGTGATTCTGCCCTTGATAAGAGGTGCGAACGACGGCATGCAGGCGCAGAGGATCCCAACGGCGTTTTCAGCCAAGTGCCAGAAGAGAACGCCCGACGAGTACCAGGTGAGGTCGCCGAACCATAGCAGTGCCCTGTTGGTGGCGAAATCCACGACTGTGACAGACGAAGTTAGTATCGCGGGTATAAACAAGTTGACATTGCCAGTCGATAGCAAAAGTCGAATGCCTTCGTCTAGCGATAGGGCACAAATGGACTGCTGATTAGGTCATAACATACCCCAAGTGTAAATAATTGTACGCGTGATTCCAATGGCGACAACACTATTTCGATGTTAGTCTCACCGTTCCCAAAATCCATAATGTCGCTTGGATTTAAAAGGTAATAAGAGGTACACTAACAGAGAACCGAGGAAGAAGATAGAGGCGACACCGAGCTTCTGCCTTGTAGGCATGACAAGCTGCCACAAATGCGGAACAGGCAGGATGAAGATGATGATGTCGAGAATCAGGTCGCTGAAAGCGAACGACAGGTAAAGCGGCAGCACCATGACGCAGTTCTCGCCGCCGTACTCGGATTCGAGCTTCTCCCATAATATCGAGGGCGGTGCGCACTGGAAAGCGAGGGCGAAGATGTACGCGATGCCCCAGGCGGCCGTCAGGCCGATGACGACGTTGTTGACGAGGATGAACGCGCGGACCCGGAAGATCCGCCGGAAGAAGAACAGCACTGAGAGCTTGATGAGGCAGAGGCCCGCGGCCCCGATCACCTCGTACGCATATCTCGTCTTCTCGTAGACGTAGAGCTGCGGCGTGTGGCCCGGCTGGCCGTTCTCGTCCAGTTGTTGGTGGCCACCTAGTCCTCCTGCGGTCGCGGCTGTGAAACTCGTGTTAGTCCGGGGAATTACCCAGGCGATAAAGTATTCAGGTAGGTATTCCCGCTCAGCGTACCGATGATCTGCACAATGGCAATGGCCACGCATAGCACCACAGCTGGGAGGGCCAGCCAGTCGTCGATGCCTAAGCGAGCGGCAGTGCTCAACCGCGCATAGAAGCGAAGTATCACGGCCGCCACAGGCACAATGATAAACAAAATCCCCGTCCCGACCAACACCGATTGCGGGTACGGGTTGTAGCTGGGTGTATAGTACGGGTTCCCCATCTCGTCGTCTTTTATCCGGGTTCTTGGTGAATAAGTCTGTTGCGAATAGGTGGATGTCTCGTTCAAGTGCCGTCTAGCAACAGATGACGAGATTTATCACTCCGATCTGAGCGGAAAAAGGCGAAGCGGTTAACACACGGAGGCAGCCAAGTCAAGTCCCAGCTTGTAGTCCCTGCCCTACCCTCGAACCGTCGTCAATTGGGCTCTGGTTCGCAAGCGAATCTACCAACTTGATCGTGGGTTTAGGCACACCAGGCACATCGATGAGGCGGCGAGTATGGTACTTTTGAGGGAATACGGTGTGGAACATCCGCGGGGGTGAATGGCTATGGGTTATGGAAATAGGACTAGATATGTACGGTATCCCAGCGGTCCCCAGCGAGCGACTGCATAATATGGGCGATCGTCAGCCACAGAATCGAGCGTCTACCTAAAATATCACTACCCTCATATAAGTACCGGTCTCCCTTACTAGCACGTCCGTCTCTAGACTCTACACTAGACTAGCTTCATATCACTAAGGCCAAATGCCTTGCTTGACTGAGATGCAATTCCGTGAAGGGCATTATAGTCCCATCGTCACTGTAGGCCTGCTTGTACGGACGCAGGCCACTTAGAAGTGGCGAAACAGGAAGGATCCAACTTCGCACAGGGGCCACGTTAGAGCGCCGATCGAAAGTGACTTGTACAGTACTCGACAACCGGGAGGTGCCGTGAATTACTGGTTGTACTGGGTACTGAGTCTAGAGAGGATTAAGCTAGCAAAGGGCCGAAGGGCTACTTGGAATCATGTGTTCATGTGTGGACGCTGACATAGAGCGCTTGTTCCAGGATGTACAGAATAGCACATTATTATGATTCGGCATATTCAGGTGACAGTGGGTAGCAACTACAATTGCCAAGGCCAAGAATCGACACCGTCTGGAAGGGCAATGGGGAATGTGTCAGCGTCGCACTAAAACTGGAGTTGCCGAAGGTCGCAGACCGAACTGCGAATTCAGGGACCTTGTTTGTACATAGTTACTTAGTAGTATCTTGATCACGCAGTCATCGTAGTTATTCCTCATTAGGAAAGTATGATATATCGCGCAGGGCCTCAGTAGCTTCATATGGCATAATTGAACTGCTAAGGACCTTGGCAACTATGTTTACCGGGATATCTAGACTATACGCTAGTCTAGTCTATGCTAAGCCCTTAAGAGGTCAATTGAATCCTCTATCGTACTAGGTTACCATTACTTGCCGTCACCTCAATTAGAAGATGTAACCTTAACTCCACGCCGCCTCAATGAAGCTTGAAGTTGCGGCGCTATCAGATGGATAGCCTACGTTCTTAATTGGTATCGTCAATACCCGCGACTGCAACCTCGTACCTGGTTTTTCTCACCGTCTTGATGAGTAAGAATGAGCCGATCCAGCTTGTTCAGGTGAGTGCTGATCTTACGCGCGAATCCTCCTACCAGATACCTATGCATTGAGTGGATTTAGTGTAGATGTGGGTTATTTGTAATGCGAGTGCACTGTGTGGTAGCATTCTGCACTGTTAGGGTGGCATTCCCTTGCGTCGGGTCCGTTTACTCTAGGTAGTCGACCCCTCTTTGTTGCATTCGAATTTGTATATAGAAATATCCAATATGCGTGAGCGATCACATCCATACAGACGTCGATATCACCTTGCGGCTAGTTTAGCTTAGGTAACCGAGGCTCGGAGGCTTACCTACTATTGTCTTACTTCTCGTATACATGTAGGTAGTAGCACTCTAAACGGGGAGATCCCTACACACTTTACCGTCTTTCTCGGATAATGATACGACTCAACATTATAATTTGTGTATAACACGGAGTGGAAACAGCAAAACCAGTGAAGATGTCGGACGAGAGCTTTCAGTCTAGTTTCCATGTTTGCATCATCGGCGGTGGTGTCGTCGGCCTTGCCGGCGGCATTCTCCTTCGCCGCCAAGGTTTCAAAGTGACAGTTCTTGAACGAGATCCAACACTTCAAACTGTAAGTAAATTCTCTCAAAATTCGCAGGTCTTGCGCTAAAGGTGAAATCATACCGGAGCCGGGATCCAGTTACACCCAAATGCAGTGCGGGTGTTGCAAGAGATCGGGGTGTTTGAGAAGATGATGGCAAAGTCTATTGTGCCGTTGTCTATTATTCTCAAGTCATACACTACCGGCCAGGTTCTTCATAAACAGGACCTCAAGGAGCCGGCTGATAAGTATGGCGCTCCGTTGCTCACATTGCACCGGGCCCATCTTCGTCAAGTACTCTATGATGAAGCGCTTGCGTATGGTGTGACAATCAGACACGGCATCAAGATCAATGTGGCTGGGGTCGACCTGGCCAATGGGACCCTGAAACTCGCTGATACATCCGAAACAATACACGCTGACCTCTTCATCGGAGCAGATGGCGGGGAATCAGTCGTTAGGAGCGCCCTAATTGGGCATAAACCAAAGGCTATTCCTCACGGTAAGATTGTCCATCGTATTTTGATACAAGAGGAAGACATCATTGCTCGACCACATCTAAAGTATCTGGTCGAGGATCCGAACATCATCGTGTGGCTAGGGCCTGAATGCGAGGCCGTTACCTACGGGCTTGACGGCGTGTTCAATATTGCGTTTACGTGGCCATGGTCGAAAGCCCCTGAAGACATGTTCTTTGGCGCACAATCTGTCGACCTCGATGACTTCCGCGCAAAGCTCGGTGCTTGGGAGCCAGATCTCCGCGAGATTCTTAGTCTCGGCACAAGCTGTCTCCGCTGGATGTTTTTCGAACCAGTGGCCGACGATGATCGGACGCCATGGGTTGACGATGCGGGGAAGTTCTGCATTGTAGGCGACGCAGCCCACCGGGGCTTGCCATATCTGTAAGTCTACGACGAACACACCGGCATACTCCCCACATATATGCATATACACATGTACTTTACTCCTTCCCGTCCTGCTTTTTCTTCCGCGTGGGGGAGCTTCCTCTGCAATCAATGATTAACAAGTCCGTACCCCTTTTTTAGAGGACAAGGTGCAGCAGCAGGGATTGAATCCGTTTCTACTCTTGCGGAGCTCCTCGGCAAGGCCAAGAACCAAGATCAGGTCCACGAGGGTCTAGGCATCTACCAACACCTTCGAAAGGAACGTACCGGGCACGTTATCAGAGCGACCCTGAAGACTGGCGAGATCTGGCAGATGGCCGATGGGCCTCTCAAAGAAGAGCGCGACAGACAGTTTCTGCACGAAACCCCCACGGTTGGCTACCCAAACCCGCTAGCAGATCCATTCTTTCAGGAGTGGTTATGGGGGTTTGAGGCAACGAGGACAGCCAATGAAGCGTGGGAGGCACACCAGAAGGAGAAGGAACGGAATTCTTGATTCTTGCTCAAAACCCTTAGAAACTAGACAATATAGGCCGATGTTACGGTATAGGTTGAGCCTACTATCGCGAGTTTTCGTAACACGAACTCCTCAGGGGATGCTGCAGGTTGCAGTGTAACAGCCTACACGTGCATATGGCCAACTATGCCTATGGTCAATTACGTGCATACTTGTAATACCTAGCCACACGGCGAAGGATGTAGCTAAACTATCCAGATAGTTGTTCCACTTTTGATAGCCACCGTAGACTAGACTAATAAATGGAACTTAAAAACCAAGAATAAGGTACGGAGCGTATTCGCTTCGGGTCACGGAAACGCGGCAGCTCCCATCACGCCACTTATTCGTCCGTGGTCTCTAAACAGTAGTTTGCACCGAGTGCTGTTTCTCCCTACTACCTTCTAATCGCACAATCCACCTCTCAGTCTAAGTATATAACTTATCTAGATCATAATATTGGGAGGGTTTGGTAGTATTTCCGAATCTGGTTTACGGCCGTGTCTCCGATCAAGTCGTCGGCGTGGGCTCTATGATACACGCCATACCTATCGCATAATCCCGCAGTCCCAGTAAGTACCATACGTTTACGCACTAGTCTGGGGGTTTAGAGGATCCTACGATGTGGAGTTGGAGGGACGCATTCTCAGTTCGCCCTCAGTCGTCAAAAACCTGCTTCTCTGTTACTAGAATGCCTAGTAGAAAGGCATTGTCTTGTCCGGCAATTCTAGCAATTCTAAGATAACTAGATATCTGTATCAATTGCCCTATTTTCTCACCAACGCCACCATCCATCGCTTATTCCCGCATGCGACACACCATACCAATCACTAGGTATGCGCGTCCAGCGAGAAACCGCCAAGGGAGGGGTTTCGGAGAATGCAGCAGGGGACCATGCGCAACATACACCACGTGGGGAATCCGAAACCTGGAATGATTGCATGCAGGGGCGTCGCATTATGAAGCGCCACTGCAACTTACCACCAACTCGGAAGGTGCATAGCTATGTGGTATTGATAAATGTCGTTGCTATTGAGTGTCGCATATGAGCCTATCATGATACTACACAGGCCTGCGCTAGCAAGAATCTAGCGAGTGTCTATAGCGTAGGATCGCAGTGAATTGAACGACTGGCGTAGTATTCGATTATCTTAATATTAATGTGCAGCGTTTCAACTAGCTTAATATCTCTATGTATTCAACCCCTACCTCTCACGACAGAGGGAACCATTGGTTGAGACGCCCGTTAGGGTCGTATTTCTTCTTTAGCTGCTTCAGTTGAGTTAAGCTGGAACCGTATATTTGAGATAACGGTTCATCGCCATGCGCAAAGTTGATGTAACTAGAAACGGAGTCAGTATGAAATGGGATGCGTGTGGATTGAGATCCAAACTTACGAACTGGGGCTACTGGTTCCTGCAGAACCGGCCCAGTAGCTTCTTATCTTCTCGCCCCACGCAATGGCAGCATCGTCAATGCTCGAGCTAGTATACCACGGAATGGCGATCGCGTAACACTTGATGTCACGGAAAGGGTACGAGGTAGAACCGTCGCTCTGCACAGACTTGGCCGCTGAGGTCGACGGATAGCACTCAGTCAGGATAGTCGTTAGGTTGGCCTCCGCGTATGTGTTGAAGAACGATGTGTATTCATTCCAAACATTGCGCCACGCTGTCGGGTCCAGGGTCTTGACCCCAGTCGTATAGGACGGCTTCCGCCCACCGTCGGTGCAGAACGCGTCTCCGGCCGAGTTCCACGTGTTGTAAGGGATTACCTCCGTAGTGTCCAAAGACGGACCGATATTGAGGATAGAGGCAAACTTCTGTCTTCCTGCTTCCTCTGTACCGAGGTAGAAGGGCAAAAAGATGACAGCCGGCTTGCCGTCCACAGGAGAGGCCGTGAAGTAAAAGTCCATCTGCATAGACGGCTCCAGTGTGAGGTTGTTGATCGCGGTGATAACCTCTTCGAGTTGCGACTCGTTGAAGAACACAAGACCAGTCCAGGCGGTGTTCTGGGCTTGTGGTATGGGGTGGCTTTTATAAGTAGCCGAAGTGACAACGCCAAAGTTGGCGCCAGCACCTGTTAAAGCCCACCATAATTGAGGGTCGCTTTTCCGGGTAACGGTCTTCTTGGTGCCATTGGCGTCGACAATGTTAAGGCTGATGAGGTTGTCGATGTTTAGACCGTAGGTTCCTTGAGTCCTGCTGAGTCCACCGCCAAGGGTTGCGCCGAGTAGACTGACACAGTTGCAAGTGCTGGCCGATACACGCGCATTATTGTTCCACGCGGCATTGATCATATCTTCGTTCGTGACACCGGCCTGGAAGGTCACCTGCGTCTTGTTCTTGTTGAAGGTGATTGTCTTAAGTTGGGAGACGTCGATGATGATGCCACTAGAGTTGAGGGTGAAGGTGTCTGCCCATCCGTTCGCGCCACTCTGAACTAAAAAGGGGGTATTCGTTTTGCTGGCTGCCGCAATGACCTTTGCAACATCGGCCTCAACGCCGATAGTGACAACGGCACCGGGTGAGGGTGCTGCGTAGTCGCTCCATCGCTGGTTTACTCCAGTGCAGGAAATCGTAGTCGAGGACGAGAGATACTTCTCAACCAAGCTCACCCATGCACCGTCGCAACTCGTCGTAGCTACGCTTAGGCCAAACAAGCCTGCGCTAATGAGGAGCTGGCTGATCTGCATTTTATGTAGCTATCAACCCACACGAAGGCAAGCAAGAACCCGTGCCGTAGAGGCCAGAAAAAAAAAGAGCCAACCTTGGAGTGTTATAAAGCAAACATAACCGTTGGCTGTCTAGATCGTAAACAAGCTTCGAACAGGGGGGCGGAAGTAACAAGAGCACGTGGCGAGCACGAGCTGAAAGTGAAAGGAGACGAATGTATGGTCTGGGGTTGTGCGCCCCTTCTCCTAATTGGTCAGAAGTGAGGGATAGCCACGGCTAACTCGACCACCTTCGTTATCTCCTCATTCTAAGATTCGTTAACAAACACCTAAAACCCTGTTGTAACGTAAGGATAACTAAGCTACGCACCTCTAGCAGCGCGGAGCAGGAATCCTTCAATCTTAGCTACATGCTTAGGTCACGGTTGACAGTCCGTTATTGTACAGGTGCATGGAGAACATGGTCGACTACAGGATGAAATCTCCGGGGCCACGTCAAAGGGAGTTAGCAGCTTTGCGCGTCCCGTTCCTCGCCCTCTTACAGAAGCGACGAATCCACTGAAGTTTACTCGAAACGGACAGAGAAAGGCAAGGCCAACAACAGAAGCGCGAATATCAGTCCAAAGACTAACTCCCTCCTTCGTTAGACGGGTGGGGAGATAGTGAGCAAGTGGGTAATATGATCTAATTATAATGCTACCCCACCACTCATCTTTGCCATCTACAAGTAGATAGCAAGCTGCGAGGCCCCGTTTCAGTTGGACACCGATCTTGATTGATCTTCTGATCATACGTACATATTCTGAACAGCTGAAGAGAGATAGCTGCGATAAGATCGAGCTATGGAGTAAATGAGGAGTAGCAAGTATACATAGTGTGGTTATCACCATTGACTAGCTTCGCATTAAAACGTATAATTCAAGCACAGAATCTGGGCAGTCTTTCAATAGCTTATTCCTACCGGAAAGACCGGGATCCAAACCGACGGGTCAAACTAACGAGTCAGGATGTGAGGGGAAGGAAGCGTGTGCTGCAAAAAGCCCTGACAGCCAAAGATGAGGCAATTAACATTTGATTTAATTATCGGCATCAGCCTCTTCCACGTGTTTATCCACGCCCCTTGGACCGCCCACGTACTCCGCCAGGAGAGCCAATACCGTCGTTCCACTCACGAGCAAGCCACCCCAAGCAAACCACCAACCACATATATCAGGTCTCGATCTCTTAACCGTCTTGACCATTGCCGCTAGCCAGAGAGCGTTTCCGCCCGCAGCGCCGATGAAATAGATCGGCGAGAAACCTGCTAGCACGCCGGTTGCGATCAGACAGCCGACCTGTGCCGCTCCCATTACGGAAATGAAGGCATCCGTGTTCTGGTAAAGCACGGCCATGCTCCGCACCCCCGCCTTGATGTCATCGGCCGTATCCTGGCACGCGTTTACATAATCAAAGATAGTCGTCCAGATGTAGTGGGACATGAAAAGCGAGGCCGTGGCGGCCGCCGTTGCAGGCGTGACAAATGGGTCTACGCCAATGGCCGCCGCCGCCATCAACACACCTCCTGCAATGGGCGCGCTGAGGATCAGCTGAGGAAAGTCCGTGAAGCGCTTCCCCAGTGGATATAAGCTGACGACCAGCTGAATTGGAATCGCGTAAGCGAGCATCGTAAGAGGATTCGGCAGCGTCGCAATCGCCGCGCCTGCGCCCAGCGTCTGGAGGCCGTACCAGACGTACGCCTGCGATGGGGTCACTGCGCCGCGCGCTACCGGCCTCGTTCGACACCGCGCGACTTGTCGGTCGTAGTCACGGTCAAGGATGTCGTTGACCGTGCAGGCGGCGCCGCGAAGAAAGACATTGTAAACGAGTAACTTCGCAGCCGTCCCGGCCAACAGTATAAACCCTGGCCCTGGTGTAGCTAAACAAGCCCCATAGCTTAATCCTATTAAATATGCCATATAAAATCCATATAGACCGCCCGGTTTTTCGATACGCGAAAGTTCGGCGTAGGGGACCAGCGACAGGGGAAGTTTAGACAGAATCCCCTTGACTGGGGGCGTCCACGGCGGATATTTGGCCACCGAAGTCTCAACCGTGAGATCTGCCGTTGCGTGGCGAGCTGATGTGTTGTGTATACTCCTAGACACCCTAGACGTCAAGTCGTTTGATGGTGCCACCGCCGGTCGTATGTTATGCGTTTGCGATGTGAGAAGGGACCAACGAGATCCACTGATCGCTCGTCTGTCGAAGGAAATAAGGTGGCATCGCGCTGATGGTGTCAGCCTTCGCAGAGCTATCCTTGATGCGTTCATGACTCTGTACCTGCGCCCTCGCGAATCGAAAAAGGAATAGAAAACAATTAACTTAACTTAAGGAAAGAAATGTACAGGAAACTGTCGGCTCTGTCTTGGCATAACGACGAGACAGACACCAAGTATATTACTTATATCTTTACATGCTAGCTAGTACAATACCTATCTATATATTTCCTCTCCAGTAAGAAGTAAGCCTTCGTGGCGTTGCCGCGACTAACACAGCCCTGACCCGGCACGGTAGTCCCACCGAGGAGGATTGGGATAGAATATGATAAAAACGCTTACCGAGAGAATGGTTACATGCCGCCAAGCGTTAAATGAAAAATACTGGCTACAACGGCCTAGGTTGGTATGTGCTCCCCACGATCTAGATAGGTTATTCGGTCATTCTATCTGACAGGGCAGGGCGGTGACCAGCTCCTGTGATTACGATTGTGTAGTTTAGGACTAGGCCTTCCTTGGTAGAGAGGCTATACCGTTACTATCATGCCGCAGGGGAAATGAGGAACTCGGCAGAGTGATAGGTAGATACGCCTCACACTAACCTACATCTTAAAATATCTACCTCCCTAGTTTAGAACATCGCCGAGGATCTCAATTGGCCAGCTTTCTAGAGTAGGATGGAGGACGCAAAGGTGAATAGAAAGCACACGAGTGTGATATGTAAGGGTCCGGTGTGTATAAAATATTGCACGATGATCTATCGCCATTTGATGCGGCGTTTCGAATGAAAACGCGTATTCAATTTCGTTGACAAATTGCTCACAAGATATTCTGACCCGTCATGTTCATGATCATATTCTTCATGTAAAGGGCAATTGTGCCGAAAGTGGATTGCCGACTTGTATCAACGGATACAGTAAATGCTAGTGTAGCGCTAAAAGCTGACTCTGCCGGTATTACACTGTACGCTAGGGAATTTACAGCCGATGAGCTCTTAAAACCCTTACCTAGACGCTTAGATCAGAATTGCCTAAATATCGTCGGGGTCCTCGAAAGAATATCTACTTGGTCAGCTAGCTATCGTTAGCCTAACTGAGTTGCCGAGTGAGATGGCTGTGACTTGTCAATTGTGGTAACCCACACGCACAATGCTACTACTAGTTAAATGGATACGACTCTGTATGTCTATGACTCGCGGACATACGACTAGTCCGATCTTGTCTTCCAGAACAAAGTTGCCGGAGGGCTTTAAGTGCCAGACACCAACACGTAGCGCTTCATACGTCTTACGCCAAGGATATGCTAAGGACACTGACGTCTGCGATTCGGTGCATTGCTTTCGCGAGGTAGGAAGATGCCGATGCTACGTACTTAGTGTAAGACTCCGTTGCTCCATCGTCTCGAGTCTGCATCTCGTTACAAGAACAGTAGTCTAACCCGGCGGTCGGCCTTCAGGACAGCTTCGCTTGCACTATATATAGATTTGCTAGGTTGGCTGCAGGCCGTACATGTTTAGGGGGGCAAAGACTGGAGCAGTCACCTCAAGGGTTGACTGGAGACTTTGTGCATGATGATCCTCGGAAAGTCCAAGGAGGTTGTGGTAAAGCTGACGCTCTGCACACGCAGACGCCGTTTGCTGTCTTTATCTTTATGTGCCTCCGAGAAGCTTGTACGTAATCCCCGGTAGTGCCCTATGACTGTACCGTGCATATTTGTGCCCCATCCAGAAGTACCATACAGGATCCTCTACTTCTCCATGAAGCTATACTAGATTGCGTAGACGTACATATATGCTCATGGGTATCTCTGATATGTTATAGATCGGCGAACCCTATCCAAGTCGCATTGCATCGGATCTTTTGTCTCGAGAGTGTTACATACGGCTCTTGGTGATGCGTCGAGCATCCGGAGAGCACGGCATATTACCTAGGTAGCCCATAAACATCTGTCAATATTGTAAATAGGTACCTGCTTGTTGTAGATTAAGTAGGTTACACTACATCACGTAGGTATATTACATACAAAGTAGATTCGTCATTGTAGGTACACCGCCACACTCTTCTCTGTACGATACTTAGCAAGCTACTGCTGTAGTTAGTTTCTTCTGGCTATTCCACTTGGATTCAATATGTGACTACGCAACAATAAACCCAATTAAGCTTAAAACCCAACCTAAAAGTTAAAGTTCCTAGTGTTAAATAACACTATAGAGGCTACCGATACACTAGAGGTACGGTAGCTTTAGAACATACCTTAGTGGGCTACCAGGTACCTTTTTAACGTGATGGGTTAGATGTGGGGATGACCCCTCGTACACTATGCACACTAAAGCAAGCCTACGGCAATAATCATGCAAAGAGTCTCACTGAATACAACCCTAGTCTGACATGTGTTTCTCAGGTGCTATCGACAACAGGCAACAAGTTCGTCATAGTATTAAGTAAGTAACTAAGCCACGGTAACTGCAACACAACCCCTCCTTGAACAGTGTAGTACCTGCATACTTTGTACGTAGTCTTACCTGGTATGGCAAACAGGCAGGTTGGTAAGTAGCCAAAGGGGTATGTTGTCGCATTTCCCCAACGACCTCTTAGTCAACCCCTCATTGACCCCTCGTAAGAAAAGAAACAACATAACCACCGACCAAACAAACTTCCATTGCTGCCGTAATTTTTGAAACAAGAAGTTGTCCTTTATACCTTCTGAACACACATCCTCAAGAGATCTTGTAAAATTATAACAAAACTCTCAATACTCAACAACTAAAAGAAAATCAAAATGGGCTCCAACATAGCTGCTGCCCTCAAGGCGGAACTCCCGGAGCTTACGCTTATTACCCCCTCCGACTCGACTTTCGAAGCTACCCGTGCCTGTTTCATAAAGCGAGACGCAGACGTCCCCTCTGCCATTGCGCGTCCCCAGAACGCCCAACAAGTCCAGACCCTAGTACAGTACTGTACGAAGAATGGCGTTGACTTCGTTGTACGAAGCGGCGGCCACGACTGCGCTGGTCGAAGCCAGGTCGCCGGCGCCCTGTCCATCGACATGCGTGACATCAAGCATGTTAACATTAGTGCGGACGAGAAGACCGCAACTGTAGGCGGCGGCATCCTCTTTCGAGATCTAGTTGCGGCGCTGGACGCCAGAGGGCTAGTTACACCAGTGTGAGTGAACTTGCGCATATCTGCCTAGTCCCGACCACCCCCACTTGTATTGCGCCATGCCATGTCGGCACTGAGAGTCGGGGCTAATTAGTGATGTACCGAGTATAGGGGCACGGTTGCTAGCGTGGGCTACGTCGGCTGGGCCACTCTTGGCGGTTACGGTCCCTTCTCTACGAGTCACGGTCTCGGTGTCGACCAGATTGTAGGCGCTAAGCTCGTCAATGCCAAAGGAGAGCTTGTAGAGGCAGGCGCCGAACTCCTTCAAGGCATTCGAGGCGGTGGTGGAATTTTTGGTGTTATCACCGAGTTGACAATTAAAGTCTATCCACTCAAGGAGGTAAGATTTGCCACTTCTCTATCCGTCGGGAACGAGCTTTTACTAAGAACAACTATTTACCCGCGATAGCTCTTCACAACTCTTCTGATCTACGACCCCAGTGATCTCAAAACTGCGTGGACGAATTATGCCGAGGGATATGAGAAGCTGGTTGCTGCGGAGCCCCTACCTCGCGCCCTCCAGCTCCAGCCCTTCGGAATCGAGCTTCCTGGCCTAGGGAAAGTGTTGGCGATTGGTGCTACGTGGGCAGATGCAGACCAAGAAGAGGGTAAGAAGTGGTTCGGCAAGATTGCCGCTCTAGGTACCTGCATCATGAACAACCCCGAGCCCAAGTCCGTGTCTGCTTTCACAGCGTTCAACGAGACATTAGTGGTCTATGGCTCCTACGGGCGAGGCTACACGCTAAACCTAGGCAAGTACTCAAAGAAAACCGCCGAAGTACTTGCGAAGTACACGGAGGCGATCCCGGGCGGCGGCATCGCCGTGTCAGTCCACAGTCTTCGCGCGCCAGCGGAGAGCAAGGAGTCCGTGTTCGGCTCGCGCGTTGACCACCTCATGGTTGAGCTCGTCGCCATGACGGGTGCCCAAGACCTCGAAGCCAAGGGTGCCGAGTGGTCTCGCAGTCTTATGAAGGAACTCAGGGAAACCGACCCTGAGAATGTGCTTGACTCATCGTACGTGTCGCTCCTGGGCGACGACGACTCGGACTATAAGTTGATCTACGGGACGCACTACGACAAGCTGGTGGAGTTAAAGAAGAAGTACGATCCTGACAACGTTTTCAAATATGCCGTGCCTCGGCTCTTAATTTGATCTCACGTCAGGGCAAGCTGTACAACTAAAGAGGAAGAGTAGCTAGCTAGCAAGCAAGCAATCAAATCGTTAATTCAACTCGTGTCTCTCTTGGCACATTTGTGTGGCATCAGCACTAAAAACCAAGTTATCCTTATAAGCAGCGTAGGATCAAGACTATATGGGGCTTTGAAATGACACCGATCCTTCGCGGTTCTGAATAGATATACTCGCACAACGGCATAGCCGTGAGCCTCCTATCAACTAAACTAGTGAGATCACAAGTGATGGAATATCATCCTAGTAATAGTTGGCGCCGAGCCAGTGTACTGTACTTATCTAGTCTTGGCTGAGAAGAGTGGTTGGTTCGGTACTCCCTATCTAGTGCTCACAGCCTACGGCATATTGGTGCGCCAAAACTTCTCTGGAGTCTTCCAAAGGCTTGCAGGGTTCTTAAATAGGTTAGGGTGCTCTGGAGCTTTCTCGTCACGTTATGGACATAGTATAGCCTCGCTTATTTTTTGGACAAGGCTAGGCTGTGAACTGATATTCTCAACGACCCAATGCTATTAAGAAATCAAACATAATGCGCAGTTGTTATACTATATACTACTGACGTAAAACTAAGACATAAAGGTTCTAGTCATTTATAAGCTAGTGTTAGTATAATCGTCTCCTAGCTCATAGATGCTTAGGGAAAAAGGGTTTCACGATGTCCGGCAACCGCACAATTTTCTTATTAGGTATTGGCATTGCCGAGTCAGATTATTCGTGGAGTAGTTGTTGGAGATTTATCCTTGATTTTGGGCATATTTAATTTGCTAAAAGACTGCCTAGTCTACTATAAGCTGCCTAGAGAATCCGGGATGGGGAGTGATGGTTCTTTAGCATTCTTAATTATAGTAGAAAATCAGCCTATCGAGCAGTGCGTAACAAGACACAGTCAACTAGGGCACCTATTAACAGCAGCTCAAGGGGAATAAGCAAAGCAAATTTCAAACATACATATGCTGTGCCCTACTCGTAGGCAATGCGATTCGTCCACGTTACAAGTACACTGTCACACGCCACAACGCCACACTATAAGACTCCCGACTTCGGAAGAAGCTACGAAGCCATGAGGCCACCAGAAGCCTCATCAATAGCCTCTTAGCTGAGATATACTAAATTGTACGAAGGCTATCAGAGGTAGACTGGCACGCCGTTTCAGGAAGGTAATGGAAGGTCATCCCTTAGAATGGAAGGACTAGAATATAGGTCTACAAATAGCACATGAATTCCTGGCCGAAGAAAGAAAGAAACTATGGGCTCTTGAGGCCCCAAGCCCATTATTAGCTGAATCGAGCAATTGTTCCAAGCCCTATATTAGTAAGCCCTTGTCACAACTATGGACTTATAGCCATGCGAGATTCACTCTTTCTAATAACAAGATTTTGGAATCAAACCCGCATCTTATTAGGGACAAACCGCGAAGGGAGTAGCCAAGGGACAGACAGCACATATTGCACCTCGAAGATAATTTTACTCCATTGAAGGTAGACATCTTTAGCAGCAAAACTAGCAAGAACTGGGAGGTCTATTTTAACTCTAGATAAATGAACGGACGCCTTCATGTTGGTCGTTCGATAATCCATGGCTAATAATCACCCCAGAAGGCTGTTCTAGCCTAGTTGTCTATGAAACCCTGATACCTTCTTGAAAATCCTATAGTACCATACATATTAAAGCTTATGAAAAGCCAATCGACGCATGCGACAAGGAGACAAAGAAGATAATTCTTTGTGATTGCTGATCTTTTGTTGGGCTTGTTATTTTATGGACTAGATAACAGATGGCCGTACTGATCGAGTCTTTGTCTTCTCAACACGGATTTCATGCATACAGCTCGACGGTGTAACAGGTAGATGTTGCGTTACGTACTTGCTCGATAACGCTCCGCAGCTGAAACGTATGCAGCAACGATGTCGAATGGTAGCGCGTCAGATAACGATTCGGGCGATGATGAAGCAGCGGTTCAGCCTCCGGGGTCGTGGGAAGAAAGGTTTCGTGCCAATTCATGGTTATTCGGTGAATATAGACGGAGAGAGTGGCCAGATAGCTACATGAACACCCAGGAGCTTGGTGATTATCGCGATGAGTGGGGTGAGTTGCATCTAACACTATGCCAAGGCATACGTAATGATACCCACTGACTCTGGACACGGCAGAGGCGCGTACGCTACCACGGCTTGGCCGCCTCAAACGTGAACGCATTCTGCGAGACCGCGGGCAGGGAAGACATCCTGTTTTCAGGAGGCGAAATGCGCCCGCTCTTCTGCTATCAAAAGAACCGGGGGGCTTGGGCTATCCGGGGTGGGAAGATGCAAAAAAAAGATATAATGACATCGAACAATACTTCTCCAACAAACCGGGCTTGAATCTAGTAGCTCCTTTAGGATACGGTGGGAATGGTCTTGCAGCCAAGTGCCAATATAGAGCGAATCCTTTCGCCCCGGCCTTGAACTTCGTCGTGAAGATAGCACTTCATGGATGGGAATCGTCTCCGTTATACCATGAGGAGGTAGTGACAGAAGTGGGTTACCCTGAGTTATATATTGAACGTTTAACTAGATTTAGACGACCTCACACTTGTATAGAGATTCAACCGTGCGGCGCATTTCGTCCAAGTTGTCCCTCGCGATCGTGTTGGCCTGCCTCCACAGAGGCCGTTCCCTGTTCCGTATATAGTCAGAGACGATTCAAGTTCCTCTGAAAGCGAGAGTGGCGACGAGTCTCCCGATGACGAACCGAGTAGAAAGTTCATGCGTAATCAGAACAGAAGCCGAGAATATCTGTTGAATCACTATGGGGAGAGGTATGAGAGGAAATGGGATAGACATGAAGCGCGAGACCAGAGGATAGAAAAAAGATGGCAACAGAGACTCGACGCGATAGATGCTCAAGATCCGGATCCCCAATGGCAAATTGACCGAAAAGATTTCTTGTTACTGGAGTTGGTTGAGAACGATAGCCTGCATCTTCTGATAGCTAGGTGAGTGGTATATTGTTGAATAGGAGAATATCCATCTGTCCTTTTTCATTACGTCGCGATGGCCGGAATCCACTGCCAGACTGGGCTAATTGAATGGCTCGTATTAAACTAGGCTGAACGAACAACGCAGAGAGGTTCCGAACCGCGGCAAGTAGACGAGATATGTAGTGGATACTCTTTACTCAGGAATTACTGACTTTGGATGATCTAGTTTTGTGGGCATTTTGGTTGTGTTGTGAGTTAAAAGATATATCGACTTGGAATGAAGCTGGTATATTTTTGAACTGACATCCCAAATAGTGACACGAGCTTGTTTAGGCATGCAGTACGTTTTCGTGCGATAATATTTCATGATTTTCGATGAGATGGCCTTTGTTTGTCTATTTGTCTATGATTAACTGTCTGCATGATAGCACGTTGACGAATGTTAACTTGTCGTAGATATCCACCGCGAAAATTCCACCCGGGACGGCGTGTTCAAGACCCCCCTAACCCACCAGGCAACAGACGACCGAGAATCGATCTTAGTGGGACGGGCAAGCGAGTAGGTACAGACCTATTCGAACAAGCACCACAGGCAAGAAAACGATGGGCGGCTAAACGTTGGGTACATTGGGATATTGATCCTCAAAATAGTATGTTAAGTCCATGTCCTGGCGACTGTGTCAAAATAATCCGTAGGGGGTTACTAATAATTCGAAGTTCTAATAGGTGGCTTGGATCCTGGTGCTAGAGATGGTGAACACGATTTAGTCCCGAGACTCAAGGTATGCTTAACCTGCCGCGTATCAAGAACAATCCCTTCAAGAGTCGTGGGCTCTGTCAGAGACTAACCACCAGCTATATAAATACAGCTTGCGGATTTCGGGCTCGCAGAGCAAGTTAAACTAAACAAAGACAAGTAAGTCTGGCCATACCACGACGTATAACGATCTGATAGAGGCTCACCTGTGCCGCTAGTAATTACTACGTGAATCGACGAGGCTGGGGAAAATGGGGACATTTCGCACCCGTAAGTACCAAACCAAAGACACGCCTACGCTCATTCAACTATGTGTTACTCACGGCTCGTGACAGGAACAATTTGGCGTTGAGTGGGATTATGTCAGACAAGAGGACGGTAAGATTATCGAGGAGGGGAGTTGGGAACTTGCCGTGCAACCAATCGCCGGGAATTACGGCGCTCATACTAACGTATGGGGGGTAGCTTTAGTAAGTGTTACCCATGCACATCAGCATATAGATTCATCCGTCGACTAAAGCGTCTAATTACGTTTTAGACTATGTGGCAACTCATAACCAAATGCAAACCTGTGAGGCCGCCGCGTTTTCAGCGGGCGACAGGATCCGGCTTACCTGGCCACTACGCTGTCGATATCCTTTCGAACGACAAGTACAATCGAGTTGACCGTGAACTTCGAGAGATCATCGCAAGATGCATGGCTAATGCTCCTAGGGAACGTCCGGGCCCGCGGAGCCTTGTGAGTCGGGCTATACAGGGCGTTAAGAAGGTGTTTCCCGGCGAGACGGACGATATGATAAGGCAGTGGGTTCAGGACATGATTTTCAACCCACCTCCTGATCCTGATCCTGAACCTCCCCCTCCCAAGGCTGATAGTTGTGTCGTCAACTAGCCGGATAGATTGATAACGTTGTAAAATAGATCGTGTTATGTGGCGTGAAGTTCACTTTCAAGGCGATCTGTTCTAGTTTTACCTCGTGCTTTGGAAGGGCGCACATCGGGTTCATTAACCGAGCGAGAGGTCCTACGAACGCGTGGTGTCGAATGCCTCGTGAGGGATGACGAGCGTTCTAGGAAATGGCACGTCATATTGCCTTTTGCCCTCTTGACTGGTTCTTCCCATACGAAGATTTGAAATAGATTATTTAATAAAATAAACAAGGTTAATGTGAGGCCTCCTTGACTTGCTGTGTTTAACCTCAGGGCTATGGTTCGGTAGGAGGCTGAACGCTTGCTCATCCTGAATAACGTTCGCGTCTTGGAAGAACCTGGACATCTTGGTTTTGCCACTGATAATTTCGAAGAGATATATTGGTCTACGAGCGTGAATAACTGTTCATCTGGTTGACCGACACTGGAATTCGTCGTTCTATAACCTAGTCAAATTTTGCGAGGCCAATCAGTCTACCTGACGACTCAGCAACAATATGAACCGTAACTATAAGATTCCGTCAGGAGCGCAGATGGGGGGCAGACTCTTAGATTTGTTATGGCCTCATCCGGCAGGGTTGGTTTACGACTATTTGTCTAAATTTAGGCTAGAGGGCTCGGGTGGTTGGGTATTAGCGCTCCATGAGTTCAATAATTGGCGCAAAGCGGCTCCTAAGATCCTTAATAATTTTAAGAGAAGGCAAAACTGACTATGGCTGCAGGAAGACTTTGGCGCTGGAACGACGATTTTGATGTGAGACACCCTTATTCTGGATATTTAAAGGACTTCTCGTGACTCTAACCTTTTGTCAAACAGGAATGACATAATTAACAGGCTGAACTCCGAGAATAAGAAAGAAACAGGACATGAAAGTATAGTCGTCTACTACTATTTTGATCGCAACAGGGGTAGCAAGCCCTCCCAAGCATTTAAAGCCTCTTTCGCCCGATGTGTGACCACAACAACACACCATTACCCAAAGTTTTAATGGAAATCGAAAGTAGAGAACCAAAGATTTCCGGAAAGCTTGATAATATTCAATACGACAGTGGCCTTCGGCTTGCGAATCTCGTATTAGGTTTCTTCAGCACTTAGTCTCGATTTAAGGGGGCGTATGTTTGCCTCGATGGCCTAGAAGACTGCGACGATCTCGTCGCCTTAACGTCAGCAATTTTTCGGATCCCGGCTGCCAAGAAAACGAGACTGATCTCGACATCTCGCTTAAGAGTTGTCGAGGAGTTTATTAAACTAAGAATGGTTAGACTCGAGGACCACAACAGTCCAGATATGCGACTATATCTAGACGCACTCGTTGGACGCCAAACCCATCTATAGCTATCCAAAGTATCGAAAGCTGTAAGAAATTGAGATCCCTTGGCTCTGCTAGACCGGGTGGCTGAGGCGTCTAGAGGCAAGTATGCCATCGCTCCATCTCTTCCCCCTGCCTCTTCCTTGTATACCCCCTCGTACGGGCATATTTAACATGTCACAAACTAGTTTTCTGTATGCTTGGGGCTAAGTCGAGGGGTTCCTTCATTGTACTAAATTCACCACATTACCTGAGAAACGTCAGTGTATGAGTCATATTTCCTAGCATATTTAATCTGTACTAGACTCGTCTTCGAAACGTTGGCTCGCGAGAAGCGTCCTCTATTGATTGTCTGTGGCTCGTCGTCCGCTCACACTTCTGGAGCTCTAATGTGCCACCCGGTATGGGATTGGATGGATATCAGGGAATTAGTTCTAAGGCACTGCCCACGCCAGAAGAGATTACAACCGGATGCCTGGGGTTCGTCCACATTGATATTGAAAAAAATCGAGTCATTGCAATGACCTCAGCTTTGCTGTGTTATTTTAACCAATTCGTAAATATGTTTACATCAGAGGCGTGGCAGTTCGCGACCGATAGCTGTTCAGCGGTCCTCTGGAGCGACATCATTTCTTGTGGCCCCTTCACTTCACAAAGGCATTATAACGACATGGAGCAGAGACTCTCATTTGCAAACTATGTGTCGTAGAATTGGGGGTTCCACCTGTTCCAAAATGACCGTCTTGCACAGGAGATACTGAACAGAAAAAGGCTTATTGAGACCCTGAGCCAGATTCTCTATGTCAGTTCACAGCAGCACACATCCTCATCGCAACGGCCATATAAGAATTATCCGAGAGCCTTTGGAAAGAGCCACTTTATCGCATAATTTGGTCTCAAGGAGGTGCTTTGCAATGACTTGGATGATATTTCGAGCGACTGGGATGTTCCGAGAGATAGCTAGAACCGCGGCCCCTTACCACGCTCCCAACCTGAACCGCGTGGAAATCAATGAGAATAGTCGATGCCTTACTTTACAACTTCCCCCGTCGGGTAATACAGCTATATAGTGCCGGATTTCTTCTCATAATACTTCCCTGGCCCCAGCTCTAAAGCTTGAAATAGTGATAAGAGCCATATCATTTGTAGATGTTTCTGTGGATTCATTGTCGAGTAGAACTCGTTTGCTTATGCCGCTTCTCGGGTAGCCTAGACCGGGGCGGTTGCTTTCGCCTTCAGAATTGCTGTTCACATCCGAATATATCTGTATGCGTTGCCTTGAAGTTATGAAGAGAAGTATGGTATGAACTATTATGCGGAAGTAGTTGACAGAAATCCTTCCTAACCATGTGCGTATCTAGTCATTTGCTCTGTTCGCGACACTTGTTTTTGAATATAGTCGCTCTGCTTGTAGTGTTCTGGAATCCGAGATTGTTGTCCAATTTCTTTAATTGTCTTTTATTAAAAATTATATAAAAAATCAGGATATGGCGACAGCTTTACGGCCATTCGCGACGCTGTGCAGCTGTTGACAGGTGGTCATACTTGCCAAACCAATTATACATTTTCTCTCCCCTCTTCCTCAAATTATCTTGAGCGCAATAGAAGGCATAGCCGCATAATTGATCGTCGCACCATCTGCCAACAATATACTCATCCTATGACCTTCCATTCCTCGATATAAGATAATCTCGTATTAGGAGAGCGTGCTGCGAGCCGAATCCTGAAGGAGCTGGGTTTACATAAAAGCAGCCGACTAAGCTCGGAACGCCGCAGGGGACCTAATGCAGCCCTACAGCCCGGTTAGGCTGGATTTTGCGAGCAATAGAGGTCAGGGGCGCTTACGTAGGACTTGAGCATGCAGGGAAACGAAAACGTAGACATTTGCGATTTGTTCATTGCGACCGCTCAATTGCTCGGGTGTCTTAATAAGGATCATCAAGGACCTTCCGATCCTCTCACTGGGACTCCTCTGTTGCGACGCTATGTGGTGCGACCGAGCTCAAAGCGGAAAGTCGATAGCCTATGAGCTAGAACTTCAATCGAATAGGCTATTACCGTCAAACATCGGCGTCATGAGCTGGAAGTGCTATACTATACACTGCCCACTTGGAGACGATGATTTAGGTAGGTAGTTAGCTGCGAGGACAGGCGATTGTAGCCCAAAGCGATATCGTCTAGCTATATAAAATCGCGAATAGCCACGTCGGGTTTTCCAAGCACTACCATGGTCCATCGATAGCTTCAACGGCCTTTCAGTAACAGAACACAAGAAAGTCAATATGAAGGTGGCCTTAGCTCTTACCGCATGCTTCGCGCTCGCTGGCCGCGCTCTCGGCGCCGCCTCTTTCGCGGGCTCGAACCTGTATTATGCTGCAGGACTCAACACAACAGAGCAAGATTACTTGTTCACAAACTTGAAAGCAGCTGGCGTCAAGGTCCTTCGTGTCTGGCTAGATGGTCAGTAGTCAAGACCAATACTCTTTGACCCGGTGTCTAATAGTTCTGTAGGGCAAAGTGGCGAGCAGAAAGGAACGAAGCTCAACTCCTACCCAAGCCTGGAGGGAGCTGCGCCAGGCCCATTCGATGACACGGTCCTCATGCGGCTAGATGATCTTATGCACCGAGCGGCTACGCAGTACGGCATCAAGCTCATGATTTCGATGCACAGCTACAACACGTTGCAGGCGCAGAACGACTTCTACGGGAAGTACTGGGGCACGGGCTACTTCTACACCAACAGCGATGCCATCAGTGCCTTCAAGAACCGTATCAATCATATCATGTCCCATAAGAACCCCAACAATGGGAAGACGTGGGCCCAAAGCTCCGAATACATCTTTGCTTTTGAGGCGCAGAACGAGGCAGACCAGCCGAACGTAAGCCATCCCATGTCCTATGAAGAAATTCCAAGACCTTAATGAGTACTGACGTGGTGGATAACAGATACACCCCGATACCACAGCAACATGGCAATGCACGATGGCCCAAACAATCAAGGACAACCTAAACGGCAACAGCAACATCCTCGTCACCACTGGGGGTGGAGGCTGGGTTGACGCATCGCTACCCTCAGCGCTCTTCTCCTGCAGCGCCCTTGACGTCCTCGCGATCCATGCATACGGGAACGGCGATCTGACCGTGGACAAGCTGTCGCCCTACGTCACGAAGGCAAAGAGCGCGGGCAAGAAGCTGATCATACAGGAATGGGGCGTGTGCTACTTCAGCACGAGCAAGAACCAAGAATGCGACAGTGGCAGCCCCGCGAGCAACCGCGACACGAACATCAAGACCTGGGCTGATAATATCAGCAAGGCCGGTATCCCGTGGATGTACTGGCAAATTCTGCCGAACGAGGACCCGCATTATGGATCTGATTTCGAGGTTGGCATCAACGGCGTGAACTGGGGGACGCTGAAGTCGGTGGCAACTGGCACATCTGGATATACCGCGCAGTTTGACTTTAGCAAGTGGCTCCTTTAGATTCGCCTCTGTCTGAGCATGGGAAAACCATGTCGGTTCATCGAATCTATTGCTATATATTGCAGCACACAAGGGTTGAGGTGATGCTGCTGAGGTTGTGTTGGGGATTTTATGTCCACCTAGGAAGTTATTTAGTATCATAGGCCACATCTCCGAAATTCTCGTTTCACCGCAAATTAGCTGATGTGTAAATCGTGATGAATACACTTGAATAGGAGGGAATATTGCTAAGCTATAAGATTGTTCATGTACGTATAACTAAATTTGCAAATGTTGAATTCATATCTCGTCCGGGAATATTTATTCATGCCTCACTGTAGCACGAAGAGAGACATATTTTAGACTAGCGGCAACTTGCTCTGCCCCTGACTCGTTAAAAAATATACACTAGGAGGAAGAGGCCCTAGGTCTGGCCCGCCTACTGGAAAAAGCAAGAAATACGACCAGGTCTTAGATGAATAAATAGAAAAATTAACGCAGATCTGGTTGACTAGGCCCCTGAATTAACCTAGTTCTCCCAGGGCCTAGACGCCCTCAATGTCGCAGTACACATTGTTAACCAAAGTATCCTTCGGTTCATGAACTAAATAACATCATCTGCTGGGACTTAGTGTGCCACGTTCGAACACCATTCGACGGTTGCTCTTGCTACCAAACAAGTATCAGCCTAGGGGATTATATAAAACGAAGCAATCATACAGAAAATTTAATCACAAGTTTAGAAAATCCCAAGAAGATTAGCGAGAGGAAGAGTGGGATAAACGGGCAGGAAACTATAAAGTTTACCAATTTTGTAACCCTTCAATTGCTTCTTATTCGCGAGCCGAGAATTCAGCGGGGTCGCTGTTGGTACACCGCATTTCTCCTGAGGCCGCATTATCTATTCAAATGCATACTCCAAGGCAACAATAAAATCATTGGATTTGAGGTGCCTGTTGAGGCCCCCTTCCCCGCCATCGCTTCCGATCTCACCTAATCATACCCAGTCATACCCATGCAAAATGTAACACCTAAAACAGCAGCTACTTCCTTAAAAAACATGAATATACTACTATAAGCCGCTATCTGTGTGCTTGAACGGTGTAGTTGATCCGAGTGGGGGCGTTGTGGAGCACGCAACAGGGATTGAGAGGTAGGCAGCAACACTCTGCTCGGGGTTAGTAAGCCAACAATTCTGTAGATGTTTTTCTGCCCAATGATCGTACTTGTTTGTTTACCTTTCTTTACTTCTCAATAACTCTTCACTTCTTCTCTCTTGTCAAACACTTGTTTCTCAAGAGGTTCTCTATTCTCGACGATACGCCACCAGTTCTATCCTTAGGCTTATGCGGCATTAATCATGCGTGAAATTGTGAGTTCAATCTCATACAGGCTTTGAGTGACCACTTTTAATTGAACTAACAGCATTGATTACTATTTAGATCCATCTTCAAACCGGCCAATGTGTGAGTACTCGTCGTGATCTCGCTCCAATTTATATCTACCTGACAGATTGTACGCTTGGATAGGGCAATCAGATCGGCGCTGCTTTTTGGCAGGACATCTCGGGCGAACACGGCTTGAATGGCGATGGCATGTGAGTAATCCCGAGCTATTAGTCTGCTTTTCGACCTCTAGTACTTACGTTATTTCCCTTCAAGATACGAAGGGACGTCGGATCTACAGTTGGAGCGCCTGAATGTATATTTTAATCAGGTAGGAGCCCGTGTTGCCCCGTGTCGCTTTAGCTATAGAACTAAGTTGCTATCCTAGGCCTCGGAAACGAAGTATGTGCCTCGTGCGGTACTAGTTGACTTGGAACCCGGTACCATGGATGCGGTCCGCGCTGGTCCGCTCGGCCAGCTATTCCGTCCCGACAATTTTGTCTTCGGCCAGTCCGGTGCCGGAAACAACTGGGCAAAGGGCCATTACACTGAAGGGGCTGAACTTGTCGACCAAGTACTTGATGTCGTGCGCCGGGAGGCTGAAGGCTGTGACTGTCTCCAGGGGTTTCAAATCACGCACTCTTTGGGCGGCGGCACTGGCTCCGGTATGGGGACACTGCTTCTCGCAAAGATTCGAGAAGGTTTGTTACGTTCAGTAACCCTCTTAGAACACACCTTTCCGGAAATTTATTCCTAGCTAACACCTTGCTGTTAAAGAGTTCCCAGACCGCATGATGGCTACGTTTAGCGTAGTTCCGTCGCCGAAAGTGTCCGATACTGTTGTCGAACCGTACAATGCCACGCTGTCGGTCCACCAACTGGTCGAGAACTCGGATGAAACTTTCTGTATCGACAATGAAGCCCTCTACGATATCTGCCAACGAACCCTGAAGCTTGCCAATCCTTCGTACGGTGATCTAAACCACCTAGTATCAGCTGTTATGTCGGGCGTCTCGACTTCTCTCCGCTTCCCAGGACAGCTTAACTCTGACTTGCGCAAGCTAGCCGTAAACATGGTATGTCATTATGCTATTCATTCATTAGGCCACTTCAACCTGCTGGATTAAACTGACTCGATGAAAAGGTACCGTTTCCGCGCCTCCATTTCTTCATGGTCGGCTTTGCCCCCTTGACCAGCCGCGGCAATTACTCATTTCGCGCTGTTTCTGTGCCAGAGCTCACGCAACAGATGTTCGACCCGAAGAACATGATGACTGGCTCCGATTTCCGTAATGGGCGGTACCTAACATGCTCTGCCATTTTCCGAGGCAAAGTCTCCATGAAAGAGGTCGAAGAACAAATGCGAACGGTGCAGAACCGCAATTCCTCCTACTTCGTAGAATGGATCCCCAACAATGTGCAGACGGCCCTGTGTTCTATCCCACCACGTGGGTTGAGGATGTCGTCGACGTTTGTTGGGAATTCAACGGCTATACAGGAGATCTTCAAACGCGTTGGCGAACATTTCTCTGCCATGTTCCGCCGGAAGGCCTTCCTACATTGGTACACAGGTGAAGGCATGGATGAGATGGAATTCACAGAGGCCGAATCCAATATGAATGACCTCATATCGGAATATCAACAGTACCAGGATGCGACTGCAGATGAGTATGAGGAGGAAGAGTATGGGGAGGAGGGTATCGAGGAAGAGTAGGACTCAACCCCCAATTCGAGCTCTAACCTATCTTGAGCCTACAGAGATTAAACCCCTCAATCTTTCAATTCGTATTCTCTCATTGCCCCATTCATATTATGTTAGCGAAGAGTACTATCACAAGGGCTTGCAATAATGGCTTGTGAGGCCATTCTATTCACAATAGTCTTCTATGGAATCAAGGCTCCCAATGATTATTGCTCTCTAGTCTAGGTAGATTTTATAGCATATTTATAACCGGATTCTTCCTACAATCCGAGTAGCTTTTCGTCCCCGAATGCCTTCTCGCCGCATCTTGCCATTTCGCTTCTAATTACCTCTAGCCATAGGCTATGGCTTCCCGAGACTTTGTGTTGGTGTTCCAGTGCTCAACGGGAGCGCACGGGAGCGCCGTAATGCGGCGGCGGGTCTGGATATCTTGTATAACCGTGTCCCACGTGCATGGGTTGGGTGCATGTGACAAACATCTACAGCAGTACCTGTGAGCCGAGCACCACAGCAGAACCAGTAACAGATCTCATGTCCACGTGCTCTTAGCACGCTAATTAGTGGTAACCTACGGGGATCTCGTGGCACTGTACCTGCTAAAACGCTGCTGCAAAAGCCATCTACTGGCTCGAGCTTTACATTATCCCAGACCTCAGACTTAAAATATGTATGTAGCTAACCTAACCTAGACTGGGCTTTTCTTATACCCCACTTCACTCACCAGAGCCACTCCAATAACCCGGTGCTTGCATCGATCAATCATGACCAAACCTCCTCCCGTAACCGCGAGACACGATTGACGCTCTATAAGAGCATCAACAAAAACAACAATGAATCCACTGCAGTCCCTCGCAAACCACCAATTCAACCCATTCGAGCCCCATCCGGAGCTTGATGGCGTTGAGGTGCCGGACCCGGGCGGAATCGACTGGAGTAGTAACAGTGATCCGTTTGGCATATTCGCTTCTAGAGGCATGGCTGCCCCCACGATACTGCCGCCAAGTGAAGTTCGGCGGGAGGCAAAAGACCGGACCACTAATATTTTTGCTCATTATGAGAAATTGCAGAGCATTCTCGAGCGCCATGAGGCCACGATACGGAAGCGGTGGGAGAAGAAGACTAGAACACAGCGCCTCACTATCCTGTTGCAAGCTTGGCCGGGCATGCCGCTCACACACCGTCCTGATTTCGCTGCCTTTTACAAGCACGCTGGGAACTTGAACAGCGTTGCCAGACAGCATCGCTCGTCTTTCGTTTGGCCACTCATCAATCAGGAGGATCTAGGCGACCCCAAGACTTTACTTCTGCTGCTCAATTCCCGAGGCCGGCACCACCCGAATGTCTTTGCGGCGTCTGATGGGGAATCGATGCATCTCGGGAAAGTCACAATGGCTATCGTGCCCATCTTTCTCAATGAGTATGTCATGACGTTAAACGGGATGACTCGACAGGAAGACTATGGGAGACTGATCGCTTGGGAAGAGCACGAGGATGCGTTCGATTGGATGCATACTCGCAAACAGTTTCTCCCGGGCGAAGGGCTAATGATCCTCGAGTTCCAAGAACGCCTGCTTGAGTTTCTTGTCGATTGCTGTAAAACGATCCTCCACGACATTCCCTTCGATCAGACAACGAGTGATCAGTTCGTCATTCAACCTGAGCCGCTGTTCAAGGAGAGCCTTGATGCCACGGGTTTCTCTACCTTGAGCATCATGGCCAAAGAAGCCCCATACCGGCCTCCTGCCAGACTTGATCTGCAGAGGATCGAGTCCCTCCTCTCGGCTCGAACCGTACGGGCCGAGGATCATATCTGGTCATTGCGTGAGGATCCTAGCTACTTCGCAGAGACTATACTTGATATGAAAGAGCATCTCGTGGGTGTCCATTCAACTTCAAAGCCCCTACGCGACGACTTGTGGGTCCGAGTGATAAGCTCCGTCCTTGTTGAGTCGTTCTCTCAACTCGAGAGCTTCGCAGAGCTCCGGAACCAAGCAACCCATCTACGCGAACTCTCCAAGAAGTACGGCCCAGAGTTATCCCCACAAAAGGACTTACCAGAGGAATACCTTGCGGCTTTACTCAGGTTCCGGCATTACCTTAACCAGGTGACGAAGGGGGTGCTCGATCGTTTGAAGTGGTCAGTGGCTGCCTCGCCACCCCTAAGGGCCTATTTCGTTCGGATGGATGCAAGATCCACAAGGGTGATCGTACCGAACAGTGTAAGAAGGGACAAGGTCACGCAACAGCTCATATGGCTGCTTCAGACTTTATGGGAAGACGGCAATGATTTATTCTTGTGTCGGATGACCACAGTCATCGACGAGCTTGATAGGCTATTGAAAGCGGAGCCCAAAGCTCTTGAACTTGTATCCCCATACGTCGCAATGCTTATTGGTGAGCTTTCTATCACAGGCGAGTGTCTCAGGCAGCTTGAGATATTCCAACCATGGGCCAACGGATTCGAGAACGCTCTCGTCGATAGAGAAGAGGGGATCAAAAAGGAGTTCGAAGAACACACCAAATCCTGGGCCCAAGTCCATGACACTTTCAAAGAGAAGAATATCATTGCCGTTCGGCAGCTGGGAGATCCCTCAGATGGTAGATTTCAATATCCGGTAGGGAAGCGCCAAAACAAGCCAAATATCGAAACCCTCCGAAGGTCCGAGGCAAATCTGGATGCGTTCTGGAATGCGGTGGACGATATACTGTACCAGAAAGCTGGAAGTTTGAAGGATACAGCCTACCAACAAGTCCTCTCACAGCCGCGCTACCTGCAGCGCACGCCAGAGTGGGTCGAGCCAGCCTCCAGGAAAGAAGAGAAGTCAAATCAGAACGACAAACAGAACAATGGGTCATACGACTATGTGTCCCCCTCTTCGCGGCTATTCCAGGAGACCGGGTCTACTTCATCTGCCCGGGCTGAAATTTTGGCATCAGGGGCTGGCAAAAGCAAAGTCAAACGTCGTGGAATCCCGGAGACCGAATCGACAAGTGAGAATGATACAGCACCGCCGCCCCCAGGAAGTTTACTGGACGTTCAACCTACATTCAAAGTAGATGCTAGAGCGCTCAAGGTCTTCCGCACTGTCTTCTTCGACCCGGCTGCTAACACTACCGCCGGCGAGGTGGCCTGGCGCGACTTTCTCCATGCGATGGACTCCACAGGCTTTACAGCTCAGAAATTGTACGGATCCGTCTGGCACTTCCAACCCACCAGGCTCGACGTTGAGCGAAGCATCCAGTTCCATGAACCTCATCCTCGAGGCAAGATTCCGTTCTTGGTGGCCCGACGTCATGGTAGAAGGCTGAGTCGGGCGTATGGCTGGTACGGTACCATGTTTGTCTTGAAAGACAGCAATTAAGGTGCCACGCGTACCGAATACACGCACCAATGATACGGCTACACAAGATCTTTAGCTCAGCTGCCGTACTACAGCGCCCCTGTTGAACGACCAAACATTTTACATACAGGGTCTCGGGAGGCCATAGGAAGAGGCAACTGGAAGCGGTGTAGCAAGATGAAGCGAGAAGGAACTTGGGACCGAAAGGCCAGGTTATAAAAACTAAAGATGTAGAATTCTGCGTCAGCTAGAGGACAAGGATCATCAGGACCCTTGATCTGATAGAAGATTATTGTGGATTTACAATGGTTTGACTGCAAATCCTGTTAGATAAGACATGTGCCCAGAACAGAGACCACCGACATTTGTGTCATAATAAGGGAGTGTTCATTGTTGGTACGCGAAGTCTTAGCTCTGAGGTCTGTACTACTATCTTTGTAAGGTAGATCTCCGGAGATAGCATGCTGTGCTTACCTCCCATGGTGAAATACTCTCGCGGATGTGTGGAGTCAATAGTATTCATAGGAAGTGGACCAGTGCACTCTCCAGTAGTGATCACCTAGAGTAGTTTCATATGATCTATCTTCTAAGTTCTAAAACCAATTGCGAAGTGCAAGGTGACCTTATTTATATGGAGGGAGCAACGGAACCGTAGTTGATCCGCTCCCTATAGAGTTTAGTCCCTATAGGACCCACCTATACGTGACAAATACACGTATGAACGTATGGCTAGTTTCATGTCCATGTTGCAAGCGAAGGCTTTCAGCTTGGGCGCATTATCGTGAATAAGCGGCGAATCAAAAACCGAGACATACATTTGTAGCGTGAACTCGGTGATAGGTTCAAGACACCCAAACTGCAGATGAGTTTCGGTAGGCGAGAGAACAGCTTCTAGAGCTGCAAGGTAGGTGGTGAGGGGTTGGAACGCTCGGGATGCGAGAAGCTCGCTAGGCGAGTTCATGGCTGATGACGGTTTTTCTCAAGCATACGGAGCAAACACTGGGCCTATCAGATTCATGGTAAGGTGTTTCTTCTTATCAACAGTTTCATAGTTATTACGAATCAAAGAGACGGTTAAGGTACATTCAGGTCGCCATGTCGGTTCTCTATGTCTAGACTTCTACTGCATAACATTGAAAATAGAAAATTGGGATAAATCAAGCGGTCAAAAAGCCGTCTCAAGTATCTGTCTTGAGCCGCAAGGAGAGAAAACGCCGAGTTAAAGAAGGATCTAGCTAGTCAATCACAACGTGGTTCACTGTGAAATGTATTGAGATAGTGTATATAAGCTACAGATGAAGATAGCGATGGAAATCAACTCACAAAACAAATAAAAACATGTGTAGACAATCGAGACAAGTAGTGTTGTCGAAGCCCCTACACGTAAGCGTAGCGATATGCCCGTAGCGAGTCTAGCCGCCTTGTCTTAATACATAGGACGCTGATGATATACTTATCCCTTCGTCTATAGTACCAACACGGTCGCTGCTTTAGGGGGTTTATTAATCGAATAACGGAAGCCTAAAGTTTTGTTATCATAAATCAAAAAATCTTCTCGAACCACCCCGCAGCTCCACACCATATCGATACCTCGTCTCGACCCTTATAGTGAAATCGGTGTTAGTGGTAATCAGTGACTTGTATGGATAATGATGTGAATAGCACCGACTGAATATTCTCTGATAGCCGCTCGTCATCTGTTGCTCTATTAGCATTCGTCACTAACAGCGCTCGCCTTGATGATACTGCGCACCCATGGGGGAGGATTGAGAGCACCTATGCTCATCTTCCGATACGATTATCTATCTCTGTTGGCATTCAGAGGCGAATATTCAGAGTAGATGACCGCAGCCTGGAGCCATTAACTCTAAGCAAGGTCAAGCCATAGAGTTAGCCGCATCATATAAGTCGCAGCCGTTTACATAGCTGAGACGTATCCGTGTCATCTTCCTCGTCCTCACATGGACGCTTAGAACCGGTCTGCCCAGCAGCGGGGTTCGGTTTTGTGTCATATTCGAAGTCCATTTCCGATGTCGACTCCTGTTGCTGCGTGCTGAGAGACGTTACTGACACCCTGGGTGAAAGAGAGAGGCTGCTGATGCTCGTAGAGTGCTGCAGAGTCGGTGCACCTTGTACTGGGGACGTATGCTGAGCGTGGTCCTGCTCCTGCTGGATGTCCTCCCAAAGAGCCCGACACTGATAATACGCTGGGCTCCGACGTCTAGTTCGTCCGCGCGGAATGTGATCGGTCTCGCCTGAGCTTTCCGATGATGCTTCCCATCCAGAGTCGGAGTCGTCGTCTAATCTCGTCTCTCTAGCCTCCCGGTTCAAGAGAGCTCTGTGTTGAACCAGGCTAATCTTCTTAAGAGAGGCTGCGGCCGGGAATATTCGACTCTGCTGCGCAATGGCATCGCTGTGAAGCTGGACTGTGTACTGCTCTCCCTTTTCGACGTTGAAGAGACAGACGACGTATTCGTGAGGGCCCGTGAGGAACTTATAATTCTCCTCGCTAAGTACAATAAAGGCGAAACGGGCAAAAAGGTGTTCGCAGCGGATGTTAGTAGCCCGTGGCAGCATGCTCCTACTTTGGCGGCATTCTTTCGAAATGGCTATGAGTGAAAGTGACGGATGTAGCTGAAACCGTCTGGAGAGCCGTCTGGGGAAGCTTGAATTTAAGTAGCACCGGCCAAAAAAGCGGCGAATATTATTGCGAAAACCCTTCCGGTCGTCCTCGCCCTGGAGCTGATAGTACCTCTCCATCTGGTTGCTCTCGAGCCACCCCTTGTTAGAAAAAGGGGGCACAAGCGCTAGTTTGGTCTTTTCGAAGCAGCTCGGGCCGTGGTTATAGGTAGGGCTGCTACGGTTGGTAACAAGGGAGCCGGGCGCGGGACCGGACATAGACAACATTGTCCATCTGGGAGGCAGTGCATCGTGAGGGAAACGCCAGTGATCGAAGCTAGCCACGACGGGATACCGGTAGTCGGGCCCGCCAACCACGAAGTAGTAGTTGAAACCGGCACGGAGAACGCCATCGATCGGCTTCCCGGTCCTCCTCCACACGCGGCCCTGCTGTTCGCCCGTTATCTCTCTCTTCTCGGCAAAGTACACGCCGAAGTCCCAGCGGTTGCATGCAACAATGCCACAGGCCGCTAGAGCAGTCTCGTAGTCGATGCCGCGGCCGCCCCCCGCAGTGGAATCAATAGCGGGCAAGGTCAAGAGTGGAGGGGTGTGATCTGGGTAGGCAGGATGGAAGAAGGCGACGAGCTCATCCTTAAATCTGCCGAACGGCGAGGGACGGTATTTGCGTAACGGAAGCATGTTGTATACAGTATGAATAGTCTAATACGATTGTGTCCGGTGGTGGTGGAGAAGATGACTGTTGGTGGCTTGAACTGATCAAGAAGAGGTGTTATGGGTAACTTGTGTGGGTAAACAATGCAACCTCCTAGAGTAAGTGTAGAGCTAGCTATAAGTATGCTGTACGGAGGTGCCGGTCAGATTTAACCATTAGCCTTCGCAATGGCTTAAAGTGTAAATAAAGTAAGCTACATACCTACTGTCTGACGGCCCGGCTCCCTGCGATCGGACCGCGGGCGACTCGACTTAACGTTAATTAGCTAGGGACCCTTAATTACCAAAGTACGCTAAAGCTAGTGGTAGCTCTACCCTGAACGCATAGCGCAATTACCTAGGTACCTGTGGCCTGTCACGCCTGTTAATGTTGCAGGTCGTTAGCGGTCCGATCGCAGGGAGCCGGGCCGTCAGACAGTAGGTATGTAGCTTACTTTATTTACACTTTAAGCCATTGCTAAGGCTGATGGTTAAATCTGACCAGCACCTCCGTAGACGTACAAAGTATAGAGCGCGGCTGTCTCAGAAACCTTAATTCGATATGTTGCTGGGTCGACGTTACTATATATGGCTTAGTCAGGGTCATAAGCTCCACTTCTCCCGTTAAGCATATCCGCTCAGCCCTATGGGCCGACCCTAGCACCCTTCTTGGGGGGAGGTACTAGACAATCCTAGAGGTAGACACTACGTATGGCTGTACATCAGACCGGAATATGAGAACATTGGTAATTATCTGAATAACAATCGATTCTTCGAATTCTACTTATCACATGTAGTCGTTACGTATTTCCAGCTGGATTCTGCAGCGCGTGCCATAAACGACGCTGCGGGTCCATAGCAGATTAAGGTTGCCCCGCACGGGAGTTACCGCAATCACCCTTGCTACTGGTTAGGTACCTAGATATTTGCTAGTAATCCCGCCACAAGCCATCACGCAGGCCTTAGACCAAAGCGCAGCATCTATTCGTCGATATCCGGTAAGGTGTTAAGTAAAGCGACTTCCGTTGCTGCCTAACTATCTGTATATGAATATCCTGGCTTTACCTCGCTCTGCCTTATAAGCTAACGCTTTTCTTCCCTCTGGCCATTTTAGACTTCCTCGTAGACATCTGGCGAGAGCACCATTCCGGCTTCTACTCTACTGCAAGTGCCATCCTGCAAACTTTGCGCCTCAATATTTAGTGTTAAGTCGTTTGAACGCAAGCTAATACATAACCTTTGCGCTGCTGCCCTCCCGATTGTCACCAGCAATCTCAGTCAGGTCTGCGCAATTCAATCGACCAAGGCTGCGATTTCATGCTCTGATCCCAAGCCCGCTCGCACATAGTTTTCCCCTCAACCACCGTATCCTTCCCGTTGGCCTGCAGCAATCGAGGCATCAAGTCTTTGCTCACTTATTAGACATCAATCAATTGCATGTCACCATATTCGCTGAGCTATCATGTCCGCTCCGCCACAAACACTTGAAGAGCTTGCGTACCGATCCGCACTTCAAACATCGTCGGGAAATGGACATGTTGCAGTGCTTGCCCGCGCTTGGATAGACAACTGCCTAGAAAACCATAAGAACTGCTCTAAGCCTTCTACGAAATGGAAGCCGACGAGATTGCTCGATATATCTGAAGGCAAGATCAAATTAGTATTAGGAGAGTCTGCATCAGACAAGGAGGTGTACGCTACATTGAGCCACTGTTGGGGAACAGACAAGTTTCCCGTTTTGACTCCTAGCAACATGCACAAGTATCTCGATGGAGTGGATATAACGGAATTTCCGCTTACTTTCCAAGAAGTTATCATTACAACCCGACGGCTTCGTCTTCGATACCTCTGGATCGACTGCTATTGCATTCTACAAGAGACCAAAAATGACCCCCGAAAACACGAGGCCCGAAAAGACTGGGAGCGCGAGGGTTCCTGCATGGGAAAGGTTTATGCCAACAGCCTTCTTAATATAGGTGCCGCTGAGTCCAAGGGCCCCACCCAAGGGCTTTTCAGAGACCGCCGCCCCCTTGATATCAGGAAATTTAGGGAGGTATCAGGGATTGAAGAGATGCAACTTAACTCTTCTCTATTCAAAAGAGCATGGGTCATTCAAGAATGCGTCATGGCCCCTCGGATGTTGTCCTTTGCTCGGGGACATGTTTATTGGCAATGCTCGCAACTGTGTGCTTGTGAGGGAGACCCCGACGAAGTGAAGATCTCCTTTCGGGAACACGCTTCAATCTGGCATAGAAGCCATCCATTTTGGATACTCGATAGTTTAGCTCCCGATCGTCGACCCGACCCCAAGGACATTGAGCACCGATGGGCCAGCTTCCTAGACGCCTACTGCACCTCACGCTTAACTTACTTCAAAAAGGACCACTTCAAGGCGCTAGACGCTGTGGCAAAAAAATTTGAAAGGCTTTCCGGGGAAATGGTTAAATATGGGGTCATGGCTTCGACATTGCCTAAAGCACTCCTTTTTAATACCATACCTGAACGGCCTGAAGCACCCCCCTCCAATCATATGTTCTTCCGCGATGCACGAAAGCCTGGGGCACTCCCACCTTATTCCATGGTCATCCCCAGTAAACATATACCTGAAAAGGCCAGGAGAGACGGCCCAGGTCCTACGTGGCATTGGTCATCTTGTTATCCCTATGTCAGCCACAATCCAGTCCACACATCGTACCTGGCTGTAGGCAATCATCAAAGGCCTCTTGCTTATAGTTTCATGTCAAAGGACTGTAAGCCGCTCCCAGAGGCGGATTCGGATAGCCTCTGGCCAAGAATTTGCCTCATTGGGCGATTACTATTGGTGCGCTCACCGTCACACGATGGGTATGACACAAAGAAGGACAAGGATCACGCTCTATCTAACAAAACAGTATTCTATCTTCCGCTCATCCAGTATGGTACTAATAGATTTGAGGGACTAATTGTGATGCGATCCTACTCAGTTCACTCGGCTTTTGCAGTTGTTTGCCGACGTGTAGGGACTTGGGATTCAAGCGAAGCAGATTTTTTGAAAAACTTCGGAGTCCGACCTCTCCACACCCGGCCACGGCTTATCGTTCTAGAGTGAGATGGATGTCAGCTTTTATGGCTAGAGGGCTTCCAGACTGAGGTACGAAGTACTTAGAAAATCCAGTGTTACGGTTGTTCAAGCCTGCTACCTAATTGTTGCACACATGCCTTCCATGGCTAGGACCAGCGTGCTATAGTATTATGCCCACGACGCTGTCTAAGTACGATATACCAGGGCACCGTTTATAGGCCTCATCCTATTATAGCTTCTATAGACGGTCTTAGAATAAATCAACACTATCACAGAGATGACTAGCCCAACACCTTCAAATTTCCGGAAGCTCTCCCTAGACACAATCAAAGGCATTTAAGGGATGGAAAAAACAAGAGAGAAGAGACCTAGCAGGAGAGGGGCTACACAACGCGAAATTCCAGCACGGGGACTAAACAAATTTACTAGGGAAGTCGATTGTGGCCAGCCATGGAGGCCGAGGTTAAGCATGTAGAGGGAGCGAACTTTAAAGTCCTCAACAAGTTGTCAGATAGCGCCATGGTGTTTGCATTGTAGTTATGGTTAGGATGGAGGACTACCACTGTGACTGCTGTGTACAATAGGCTACTTATAGTGGGTCCCAGTCCCTGGCACAAGTTCAGAGTAGTGGTGGCGCCCAATGAGAAGTATGAAGAAGAAACAGATGTCACAGATGCGACTTGGAGGCGTGTATATGCAATAAATAGGGTAGTCTCCTACCTAGTGAGCCTATTGAACCCTAGTTCTTGGTTGCCAACTAAGAGGCACATAGTTTTAAGGGTTAGAGGCAGAAGGGTGAGCGCGGTTAAGCGCGGTAATCCTAAATCTACGTTTTATCGTTTGGCGGAAGTGGCACTCATGGCGCACCGTCCCTTTTATTACAGGGCCAATTCGCAATCGATTTCACCAACTCGCGTTCGAACATGCAGGAGCAACACATGTTTCAAAAGATGAAAAAGGGCTTCAATTAAGTCCCCATTTAACTAAGAACACCCTATTATTTATAAAGAGAATGTTAAAGCCTTGCTAGAGCGTCCTATGCTGCAAAGAGATCCTTATGAGCAGCCTTCAGCATATCCGCGCCCTTCTCTCCAATCATGTACACCGAGTTCTGAATGCGGCAGTCCGGAATAACCGGCATGACCGAGGCATCGATGACGCGCAAGTTCTTGATACCATGGACCTTGAGCTCGGGATCAACTACGCCCTGCCCAATATTCTTCGACAGTCTCGCCGTGCCGCAAGGGTGGAACGCAGTCTGGCATCTGTCGAGCACAGCATGGCGCATCGCGGCGTCATCGTCGAGGGGCATGTCCCAGGGGTATTCCGCGACGACAACGTCCTTGAAGCCGTCGCCCTTGGTTAGTACGTCGTAGCTGAAGCGGATGCCCTCGCGCATACCGATAATGTCGAGCTCGTCGGCGAAGAAGTTGAGGTTGATGTTCGGCTGGACGAGCGCATCAGCGCTGTTGAGCGTGACCTCGCCCGGCGGCGAGACGGGGCGCACTAGGTCCACGACGACGCTGATGTAGCTCCCCTGCTTTGGAGTTGGGTAGTGCCATTGGAACGCGCTGCCGAACATGGCCACGAAGTCTAGCTCGAAGTGCGGCTGGCCATAAGGACAGAACGGGTCTTTGTTGCCGTTGGCCGCCTTGCGCGAGCGATAGAGAGCGTCTTTCTCGAAGTAGTCGTCGATGCGCGGGAAGCCGACCATCTCCAGCAGGCCGGAGCCTACGGGACCTCTGCTGGTCTCCTTGTAAGTCGTGACGGCGGCGGTGTTCTGGGGCCCCTGTCGAAGCAAGTAGTCGTCCATACCGTAGCCGTCCTTGACACGGAGGACGAACGGGACACCGGGGTGATCGATCAGGTTCTGGCCGACATGGGGAGAGTCAACGATAGTGTTGATTCCATGTTGGGAGAGGTGGTGCTTGGGTCCAATGCCGGAAAGCATGAGCAGCTTTGGAGACTCGAAGACACCCTGGGATAGAATGACCTCGCGCGTGGCATAGAAGCTTAGCTCGTTGCCCGTCTTGTCAATGACCGTAACACCCTTGGCAGTCTTATCCGTCTCATCAATGATCAACTTCTTCGAATGAACTTCGGCCAGAATCGTGATGTTGGGCTTGTTCTTGACGAAAAGGAACGATCCCGATCTCTTTCCATGATAGATGGAATCCACGCAGTGAGTGAGCCCAATCATCTCGCCGTCGTAGATGTTCTCAGTAAGCTTGTGGCCCAGAGAGAGCCAGGCCTGCGTGAGGCGCTCACGGAAAGGGGCAAGCTCATCTAGCAGCTCGGAGTGTGAAATGGGTAGTGGGCCTCCGACGCCCAGCTTCTGGAGATCCTTGGAATACAGCCCAGCATCGTCATGATACGTAGCAGATTTGCGAAGGTAGGGCACAAGAGGATCCCAGGTCCACTCGTCACCACCGAACTCTCCCCACATGTCGAAAGTCGGCTTACAGCCAGGGATCCAAGTGAAATAGTTCAATGCTGAGCTGCCTCCTAGGACCTTGCCGCGGGTGTTGGGCTTTTCGATACGCTCGTAGTCATCTCTCTTGACCATGGTGGTCTTGTATGCCCAATCGTACTGGCTACCTCTCAGGGACATAGCCGAGGATGGCGTGGTGATTTGGTCGATCATCTCAGGGTTGGCGACTCCAGCTTCAACGATGAGAATGCTAACATTCGGGTTCTCTGCAAGCCTGCCCGCAACGACGTTGCCGGCGGTGCCTCCGCCGACAATGACAAAGTCGTAACGCGAACCAAGGGTCGTCATGGTGGATGACAGTGGAGGATATAACGAATCAATGTTCGATATATCTAGGTATAAGAGATGCAGACGCGACTGAGATCTCAAAAAGTTGATATTGTGATTTGTGTAACTTGCTATCTCTGAAGTGTCTGATTAAGAGTGTTCAATACGTCCAAGACGAGGAAGAAATCGATTGATTTATACACTCATTTGACTCTTGCTTCATTCTCCATTGACATCTCTTTTCGTCCTGAGCAGGTTTCTCGAGCCCATTAGCCAGTCCTTCCCCTCCGAGATAGCGAACGGCGTTAAGCTTCATCATGCAAGTTGTCACACCTGCCGATCCATCTCCAGCACTTGCTTGGAGTCTTGCAGTTGGGCCCCGTTGTGGATGGACCGCTTTCGACGATGTCAAAACGCCGTCTGCACGAGAGCCTAGTGGATACCACGCCGAACCGACCGAGCCGGCGTTCGTGCTTGTTCGCGACGTCCTGCACGTCCACTAATTCGGCATTCGGAAACGAGACTGGACTGGGGCATTCTCGGAATCTGAGTGGCTGAATGGTATTACCCGAAATGGAAGACCATGTCGCTTACCCACACTGACCCCTGGCGTTACATTTGCTTGCATGAGGTGAAATAATCTAAAGTGTGTCTGGATATACTATTTCTCTACCTCAATTTTCAGCTGTTTTCATAGACTAGATTGATTGGGTTAGATTATTAACGCTATATTTGATATAACAGATGAAGTAATGAAGTAGTACAGCCGGGCAAGGCGATACGCTATTGAAGACATTCCGACAGATCTCCAAGATTCTACATTTTCTCTCGTCTCGAGCTCAATTCCTACGTATTCATGACTACGTATTCACGAATGTGGTTGTGGATGGTGTTAATTGGAGTTGATTGACAGGGAGGCATGGCTCTAGTATCGTAGATGCATGACGTATCTGTTATGCTGCATTAAAGTCTAACAGAATGCGGAAGACCATCGAGCCAATAAGCGACGATCCAAACTAGCATAAACACACCCTTTAAGCGCGCTCGCTCGCCTCCATTATCAGGTCGAGCTCTATTATAGCTGTAGTTCGAACAAATAGGCGTCATCCGCTAATTTTGTGGCTGCCCGAGATAACGGCTCTAGCATAACTTTGAAGTTGGAGTTCTACTACCGAGGGCCAACCAGGCGCGCGTATGGCTAACTTAGAGTAGCATTCCGAAGCTGACTGCGCATCCCGCACCCTTACGTTTCTGCCGTATTACTCGCCGTCGCCTTCGTCCGGCGCCGGGCAGTTACGGGAATACACCACCAAAGCCAGGCAGTATGCTTCTTAAGACGTTCAGGACAGCAGCAGCATTGAGACGACCCCGTCCACCCTTCCCAAGCCAGCGGGTAGCCAAGACGTGGAATTGGCCCGCGTACAGACACAACAATCTCCCCCATCCCATCATTCGCTGCCAGTCCGCAGCCACCATCACCACCATGAACCAGTCGCAGCCCGTGGATGCGGGCCTGACAAGCTCGGCAACCTTCCTGGTCCTATCGGTCATCCCGACCGACAGCAGCTCCATCCGGGCCATTCGCGGGGTGCTGTCTAGCGTCCCCGATATCGCCAAGAACATCTCGATCCGCGACGTCAATGCCAATCTCACATGCGTTGTGGGGATAGGCAGCGCGATCTGGGATTCCCTGACGCGGCTCCCGCGCCCGGCTGAGCTCCACCCCTTCCCAGAAGTCCGCGGGGGCAAGCAGACAGCTGTGTCGACCCCGGGCGATCTGCTGTTTCACATTCGCGCTGACAGACGTGACATGTGCTTCGAGCTTGAGAGGCAATTGATGGACAAATTGGGAGATACCGTCAAGGTCGAGGACCAGACTGTGGGGTTCCGCTACTTTGACGCTCGAGATCTCTTGGGCTTCGTGGACGGTACCGCGAATCCGGTCGGCGCAGCAGCCATCTCAGATGCCGTGATGATATCCGAGTCAGACGACGGTATCGATGCGACGGCCGTCGGCGGCAGTTATGTTGTTATCCAGAAGTATCTGCATGACTTGAAAGCCTGGAAAGCACTTTCAACTGAGCAGCAGGAGGCTGTAATCGGGCGGACTAAGTCCGATAACATCGAGCTCGACGACGCCGACGATGGGCAGCAGCAGGCACACAAAACCCTGGCTACCATCGAAGACGCCTCCGGCGAGGAGTATGCTGTCCTTCGTGACAACATGCCGTTCGGGTCTCCGAGCAGCGGGGAGTTTGGAACCTACTTCATCGTCTACTCACGGCGTCTTTGGGTTGTAGAGAAGATGATGGAGCGCATGTTTCTTGGGATTCCGCCAGGGCTACACGATCGCATCTTGGATTTCTCGATGCCTGTCACGGGGACTACTTTCTTCGTGCCGTCACTTAGCACTCTAGAGGCCCTCGGTGATGATTAATGATAGTTCTCACTACTATATCTCCCATTTGACATTCTGCCCTTGGAATGCAACTATGTATTCATCATTTCAGTGACCTTCTATGCATGCCAGTAGACTATCAGGCGTCCATTCATAATCGAGCGCCGTCCTTGGCTCCATCGCGGCTTGGCAAAGTATCTGCAACATACATCTTTCCACTCCCTGACGGGCCTCGGCGCTCGTCGAACTAAGAACATTCGTCAGGTCTAGCGCGTAGCGTAATTTGCTCGGAGGTGTTTGCGCAGCAATGTCGCCATGGAATAGGCATTGGTAAAGAGATTGGATAGATCCTTGCCATTGTGCATGGTTACGGGCGAGGCACTGATCGAGGGATGCAATCGAATAGCTCTGATGAAAATCCATAGGGACCGGTTGTCCAGCGTCAGCGGTATCCGAACCCTGTAGCATGACGCATATGTAGAAGAGACAGGCCAATCGTATTCGCTCTCGCTCGTTGATTTCACCCTCGTCTTGAAGACGCAAATCTGATTTGACTACGAGTAAGGCATCTCGGATAAATGCATAGTGAGCCAGTCCGTGATTGTATATTTCAGGCGAGTGGCTCATGAAAGTACGCATGTCTTGCATAAAAGAGAGTAGCCAGAGGCACCGAGTCTTATACAGATTTCCCAAATGTCCAAGAACGGGATGCGCGGCCATCGGTTGCTGCTGCGAGATTTCCCTTAGTTGATTCGAGCTGTCAAACCACGAGGGCCTCGTCATTAACGTTACGCTACTCACAGCGGGATTAGTGACACGCTTACAACGCTAGGGAAGAGATAATAAGACTCACAGAAACGTAGTTATTTCAAGCCTCCAGTTACCCTGTAGTGTCGCGATGCCACCTCGCGCGTCAATGATTTGTAGGAGCCCATTGTGATGAATGCGCCATTCCTCTTCCGATCCCCAGTATCTCTAAACGTGGCAAGGACAGTATTAGTATTCTACGTATCTTAGGATGGGTTTTTTGAAGGGCTCGGGCAAGCTTACCTCGAATGACAAAAGCCTCAAAACAGCTGCAATCGTATCATCACTCAAAGCAAGCTCCGGGTCTCTGGCCCAAGACTGCACGATTCCAACAGCTTCAACTTTAAATTGTACAGCGTCATTTGAGACTGGAAATCCTTGCATTCGGGCAAGGTGTGCTGCAGAGTGAGCCATGATCGCGTTGAACGACGCAGCATTCGATAAGTCTAGGGGAAACCAAACATCGCGCATGGGGTTGAATGTCCCTCTATGCATGCTAAACATCATTCCAGCAAACGTGCTAAGCCCTAAGAATAAAGCTGTCAGAGATCCTATTTCGATATTCCACTATGCGCTATCAACGATAGTGGTGCTTTGGTAACGTACAGTGGTGTAGCAACCGATGATGCTTCGAAGTGAGCCGGACGGGGAAACGGTCAAATGGATCGAGACGGCTGGAACCAAGCGCAAGGTTCATTCCCGATAAAGCCTGCGCTGGAATCCCCTCGAGTAGGCCCGGCAGAACCTCGCCCGGCGGAACGGGAGAGCCCCCTAGGCTATCGTCGGGCGAAATGTCCATATCTTCATCAGACGCTTCGTGGACGTGAGGCCGTGGCTCCGGTACCGGTGGCGCCCGCGAAGGTCCGCCTTCATTCGATGGACCCCCGGGGCCAGGCATAATCGTCCTTAGGGGTCTCTGCTCCTGCTCTTCCCGTTCCCGTCTCTGCATTTCGGTCCTCTGCCGTCGTTGCCTCCAATGGGCTCGTATGGCATGACTGCGGCCATCGCGAGGATTATCCCCAGTAACGAAAACGTATGACGGCGGGGTGTCGCCCGCTTCTGAGGAAGACATGCTCATTCACTCAGTGAAGTTCCGAATATGCCGTGAAGATGGAAGAGACAAGAGCGAACATGCGCAACTCATGGATATCCCTCTATGGCCCCGTGGATGAGGCATCACGGCCACTTGATGGTATTTACATAGCCTCGGCAGTCCCGTCGTGATGGAGTTCCCGCGAATGATTATCGCATCGTGCTGAGAAGGCTCTGACTAGACGCAGAAATTACAGTATCGGCATTCTGTACATGAGGTGTTTGCGACATCCCGAGATGTGGTCATTCAAAGCTACGATGATTTAATGGCGTTCTCTTGACCGACATACTCTTGTGCTAGACCGCATCACTGCAGGTACCTAGGTAAGAATGTCTAGTCTAATTTCGGAGACTGTCGGGGAAGATGCCGAAAGAAGACCACGGCCAATTATATTAGCGGATATTATTGGATTATGTGGTTCTGCCTTTTCCGACCGCCCTTCAACAATTACCGAGGCTCCGTTTCGTCATTTGGGACTGATTGTAAACAAACCACTTCGAGTAACTAGCAATTAAATTGATAAAATAAGGGTTTTTGAGTACGCCATGTAACAAGGCATTAAATCGCGGTACAAGACTCAAAATTAGCTTGTTTGAACGCTTTCGCTTTTACGCTACCCCTCACTCTTTAGTGACATCCCTTCTTTCGCAGCGCGCACAATAATTATCGCCTCCTATTTCTACTACAAAATGCTTTGCATGAAATATGGAGTCAGCGGACCAGAACCAAAAGGAAAAGTCTACCTATCCATGCATGCAAAGATTCAGCGCTAGTTAATTACCAGTGATAGCCCACAGGCCTAGGAACTGTACCAAATCAGTGCTATTCTATACGTCAGCTCTCAGAGGGATGGATGCCACGCGATCACTTATCGTAAGTCAGTTGTCCATAACTTCACAACAAACTAAAACCACTAGTATTACGAGGCCGAGTCCGTTCTAAACAGAGAGTGGCAAGGAGCAGTCACTACATTTTCTTAGAAGAATATGATTTGCTGTGGGTAGTTTTAGAGGTCTCCCTTGCATTCTCCTGCGGCGCGGGGTTGCGTAAACATAAAAGCAGATGACTCGTATTATTATGGTCCTCATGCTGCAAATAGATGTCTCACAAATAACTTCCCCGCTCGGTGGACGCAATAATACGTTGCCTAGCCTTCTTCTTATGCTTCGGTTGAAATCTACCTCACACCTTTGTCAAAGTTCATAAACTCTTAAGTTTCGATTGAAAGCTACACGTCTATACCATCGTTCCACGGACGGCAACTAGAAGATGTCCACGTACAAGCGCACTACGAGTACTCCGTGGGGCGAGAAATCATTGGTTGAATATGCCGTTAAATGCGCCCCCAAAATCAATTCTCCCCGGGGATTTCTCTCCGAGCTGAAACGCATTATTCCGCCAGACGAACGGCGGTTGATAGCAATCAAATCATTATATCCCGTCCTGGGGCATTACGAGGCATTCGCTCAGAGTTTCATCGCCGCTACAAACATTCAAGATGACAGATCCACGATGTGGAACCTGCTGTTCTTGGTTATGAAGGCAAATGCCCGAGCAAGTTATGCAAGATCGTAGAATACTATGCTGACTTTACACAGATCGCACTTATGAGTGTCAGTAATAAGGGAGCTGATCATCTGAGCCGCATCACGAAATGGCTAGAGGAGATCAGCCAATATATACGAGCCTCAAACAATCACTATAACAGTGTAATAGATTCCAAAACAGTGAGCGCGGAGGTAGACCTAAGCAAACAAATTGCCGTTTGTTGGCTCAAGGTCATCACGGCATTTGAAAGTCAAGAGATGGGTGAAGGTATGTCTTGAGGACGAACTCGACATTATCCCCGTTAGATTGGACAGCCTAAATTAACACTTTAGATTATTATGCGAGCGCAACTAGTACATTAACCAGAATATACCAAAGCGCCTACAAAGCTACCAATGACGCCAGACAGCATGATAAGAAAATTACAGAAATCGCAGAAAGACTAGCGCATATCGCCACGGAGGACTCTATGTCTCGGCGTATTCTTTCTCTAGAGTGTGAGCGGGACGGAGCGATCTTGCCGTGCAACACTCTTCCCGTTGCTGAGAACGGCCGGTTCTTCGGGCAACAGGATATACTAGAGAAATTAGAACTTCATTTAACTCCCTCCGATACACGCGCGAGCCTCTCCTCTGTCGCACTTCATGGCTTAGGTGGTATTGGGAAGACCCAAATAGCACTTGCCTATGCGCATCAGAAAACTCATGATCTCGACGCCGTTCTTTGGATTTATGCCGAGACAGTTGACTCGATTGAATACGACTTTAGCTCCATCGCCGTCGATGCCCTGCAACTCGCAGAAGCAAAACCTGGGGATCATCAGCATAATATTGTCCTGGTAATGAATTGGTTGCGAAACACATGTAAGAATCAGAAGATGATAAAAACCATAACACCAGTTCTGACTTTATCCAGCTGCAAAGTGGTTACTCGTATTTGATAACGTGGTGAGCGGTTCCGTATTTGAGAGCTTCTGGCCCGTGTCGAACCATGGTGCCATTATCGTAACTACCAGAAACCCCTTTTTCGGCAGTTTTCCAGCCGACTTCGGTATGGAGGTTTGTGGATTCGACGAACGCGACGGTGCCGAGTTTCTGTTACAGATGGCCCTACACAGACGCCGTAACCTTGATGGCGAAATAGAGGCGGCCCGGCGGGTATCCAGGGACCTAGGTGGTCTGCCGCTTGCAATTAGCCAGATGGCTGCCCTAATTAATGCAAGAAACTACACTATCGCGGAGTTTGCTGACATATACGCGAAACATGGATGCCGCCTCCACGGAGAGACGAAACCAGGCTGGGTGTACCTGGGATATGAGAACGCGCTCGACTCAGTATGGGAAGATTCCTTCAAAAAGCTAGGAGAGAGCGCTCTCTCCCGTCTGAAGACCTCGAGTTTCTTAGACTGTGGCCAGCTCCGTCGACAGATTTTTATGAAAGAAATTCTGCATATCGTCCTAGAAGGCCCCGATTTCTACGATTACGAGTCAATGTATGTATCACACAGTCTCGTTCTTCTTGGTATTAACTGAATACAGTGTGGGCAATGATTTCGAAGAGTTGGTTCGGCATGGTTTAGTGCAAAGTAACCCTTTCCAAGGCACCTATCATATTCACCGCTTGGTTCAGAGACATGTCCAGGCAAATATTGTAGGTACTGAGAAGGCCCAGGAGGTCTTTGAAGCCGCCGCCGGCTTGTTGCTGGACAAACTTCCATCTGAGCGCAAAAACAAATATGATGATGAGGAATGGATTCTATATTCACAGTACATTCCCCATGTACTCGCACTCACCAGAAACTACGAACACTCTCAATCGACGTCGACATCTCTTAAGCCATCTATAATATTCGTCGATTTACTTATTAACGCAGCTAAGTATGGTGTTTATCTTTATATGAATCTTCAGGGCTCTATTAACAATGTGGCAGCGCAATACACGATAACGACTTTTCGGGTGGCGTCCCGGTGTTGTTAGACACTGCCACTTCGGCCTTTATGAAGTGGCCGGAGGAAAGTCGCCACGATTTAACGTGGGCGTTTTTACTCTCTGTGAAGGGCATGTATCACCTAACAACCGCCGAGTTTATCGAGTCGGAGAAAGAGATCATAGAGTGCCTCAAGATCCGTGAAAGATTACTGCCGTCTAATGACTTACTTATTTCTCTCGCTTATAGCTGGCTTGGGATGGCTGTTGGTGGCCAAGGACGCTATGCCGAAGGCCTTGACTTTCTCGAGAAAGCCGGCAAAATTCTCGAGGGACCGGCCGGAGACGCTCCAACGAGAAAACAAGTCTGGCGTTACAATATATCCCGCAACTACTACTGTATGGGAAAGTATGACGAGGCGGAACAAATGCTCATCGCAGCAATGGAAGAGGCAGAAGGTTGGTATCAAGAAGCTTAGTACGTCATCAATACTATCTGCTAGCGTATTCCTACTTACAAGATATAGTGGCCATCTCACATTCGCCTCGCTTTGGACGCGAATGGGCCGACTCAGCGATGCAAAAACCCGCGTCGACATCGCTAAGAATATTCTCGAAAAATCTGGCATGTCTGGTCACCGCGGCTGGCTTTATTCATACTGCGCATATCGTGCCGGGATTGTGGCAATGCTGCAAGGCCGGATCGAGGACGCGATGTAAGAAATCATGTTACCGGATCGTCATTCGCAACTAACCTAGTCGATAGCGCGGAGACAAAGAAAGCGGTCACCTTCGGGAAAAGAGATAAGGTGCCAATAGGCATTCTTAGCAGATGCACACATGCCTACTCCAAGGCACTCGGGATGGATGCCTCGCGACAAGAGGATTCGGAAAAGCAGCGCCTGGAAGCAAGGCGGCTCCGATCGGAGATGCCTAGCAAAGGTGGCAACTTGGATGACGAGAGTGACGAGGCCTTTGACATGCTTGTTAAGATGGATCATCGTTAAGTGCCTAGAGGCACTCAATGGAGCAATAATTCCAACATGTGCTACAATGAGAATTTGATTGATGTGTGTTCCTGTAATCTCATTGACGTCGCCGCTGAAGTTCACCAAAGGCTGCTATTTCCTTTTAGCTAAACACCAACTATTCAAATTAAACTCGGCTAAGCTAGCATGTTTATTGGAATAAAAGAAGGAAATAACCCCTATTTTGCTGATATACCGATTCCAAAAATTTATCTATTATAATCCTTTGTTTACTTTAGTTCAAGGCTGGACAACTCTAGCTAATCTCAATGTAGCGACTTTTTTATAATAAACGGCAGCACAGCACCCATCCCCTGCTGTTGCATAATATAAACCATTTACTAAATAAATAGGCTGACAATTTGTTAAAATCATGAGATTACTCTATTTTTATGTGCACGCAGATCTCGGAAGGGGCTTCCAATTAAATCTATTCTTCGCTTCACTGCCTCAGCCAATATCCATGTACACTGGTTACTTTCCATAGCAGTCAGCCAGGCTTCCTTAGCGTTAGGTGAATAGAAGCCTGATGCTACGGAACAGCAAGACATCTCTCGAAATAAAGCCATTACTTTCACCTTCTTTCGTGTTGTCGTCTTGCTCAGCCTTTTATCATTCGTTTACTGTGTACTTTCATTCCTGTTGCTTTTCCTACGTATGGTGGTAGCATAGGACACCCCGGCATCTAGCTCCTGGCTATTCGGCTTCGATCTGGTCGATCATGGAACAAATGACGGAAGTTGCAACTTGAGCACCTTGCTCAATGTCACGCTCTTCAGTTTTCTTCCCAGCGTGATGCAGAAACATCACACGTGCTTTCTCCCCCCGCCTCCACAATGCCGCAAGAGAGTTGTAGAGAATCAGCTCGCAGTAGAGGAGACCAGCATTTGTTGACGACCTAACTGGTATATCCTTGCAAACTTTTAGACTCAGGAATGCAGGTTAATCGAAGGACAGGCCACTTACTGGTAGTTCCTCTTGTAGCCGCTTCTCCATGTCGTCAATATTGAACATAGGGGTGAGGACTTCAGGGAGTCCTTCAAACCTTCCACCCTTCTCGCCGTTATGTTTGGGCAAAGGCACTCCATCATCCCCTACCCAGTCGTAGCCGTCTCGGCGTGCTCTCTTCTCGATTCGCCAGATCTCAGTGAAATTCATGCCCATATGTAGCATCGCATCAACGTAGATTTCCTCCCCATCCTCGGCATTTTCATCGTAGACTTTCTTTTCCCGATTCCAGAGTTTAGGAATTATGTCCATGTCAGTGATCACATTTCTGAAGTCGAAGTGGTATTTGATGATGTTAATAGGCATGTAGCCTTCGCGCTCAATGCGGTCCGGTATCTTTAGTTTGACATCTTGCGTGGGGTTCTTCTTGTTGTCTTTGAATGGCTAGCATACATGTCAGTAACGTTGGCAAAGGACGGGTCTTCTATGTCTCGGCTTACGGCTGCGGCGGTCACCACAACCGTGTATTCCTTTTTGCTACTCATGATGGCAAATCTTAGAGGCGTAAAAATTCTTGTAGCAACGCTCACAGTTTTCTGTTAGAGGAACGGGAAATTTTCAAGCAAGGCTGTTCTCTCGTGTAGAGATAGCCGAGATCGGTGCTTATAATATGACGCGCCTATTTCTATGTCTCCAGGGCTGTAAATCGGGATTGATTGTGAATGAGTCGCTGCACTAGGAATTTGCGAGAGTTGAGGCTCTGCGGGGTGATCGAGATCAGTGTACGAGATCGATTAAACGTATGACATAGTGGCCATATCGGTCGAACCCATCACTCTGCCCAGACTGCTCTGCCCATCCCCTCTCGAAACACGCGCAAAGTCAGGCGAAGCATGTAGACCTAAGAAGCCCGCCCCCACTTACTTTCACCTAAACGATTGGATATCATGCACTACGGAGCCTTAACGCAGTTTGCCTTACTTACCGTACAAGCTAGCGTTGGTACAATCGGAAACAAGTAAGGGGTAATCAATATGATATGTAGTGTTCTTAATATGCATGTGTGATAGGTACCGTGCATGCATGGTTTGGTTTTATGACGAGATAAGAATGAGGATAGCATAAGCCTTCCAGTTTGTCAGGGTTTATTGGCAAGGCTATCCAACCACGGTTGATTCATATCCCGTGCTAGATGATACTAGTGAGGTCAATTGGTATCATTAACACAACAACTCTGAGTTTGCGGGACGTGACTATTTACTCTCGTTGGTATGAAGCAAAAAAACACCTCACCCGCAATCGTACTCAGACGTGCGCTGTCTAACACAAAAGAGACACATCAAACAAGAACATCCAAACAAGCATCGATTTCATCGCGGATCTTCCGCTATACGATGTTGAAACCCCCTTTTTCTTTCACGCTTCAGCTAACGTTGATGCTGATCTAGATGGAATTCAAACCCCCAATGTGCAATGGGACTAGCGGAATGTGATCCAGGAACATATGGGGGAATTCGACAGCGATCAATTGTCTGTATTATTCGATATGCTAGGGCAAGCCTTCTCTTTCCACTTGAAGGTGTCATTTTTAGATATAGCGCAAGAAATTAATGGGACAGCGTGTGTGGAAAGGCTATATATAGTTGAACCGCCCGACTATTCGGACGGCAGCGAGAAAGATTCTTCCACTCACATAAATCCTCCCATAATATACGGCTAGGACAGCATGAAACGCGACCTTAGTATTTGGATTACCAATATCGCCAAAAGCCCAACGAATTTGATCCGACAGAATAACCAAAACGTCAAAGACGAAGACTTCTACGCCGGTACAGCCTACAGGGAGGAAATATATATTGGCATCTCACAACTTTGGTTGTTGTACTCGGCATCTATCCTATTATCCGGCCTGGCGTTTTTCGCCTTTACTATTAGAACATCATCAACTGGTCAACATGTATGAGAAAATGGGTTTATACCGTTACTGCTGCTGGATTTGGAGAAAGACATAAAACTATGAGCTGAGGGATCAATGAGTTCGAACGCGACACTTTTGAAGTCAGTCGGGGGTGAGGTTGTCCCTTGGGGACCTCTAGAAGAAGGCTAACCTTAAAATAACCTATCGGGTTAGGAAGATAATGAGTTGATAAAGGAACCCGGTTAGCTGAAGAAAACTCAAATGGTCTATGATGAGCGGTAAGCAATCAAGGCCGGTACGAACGTACAGCCATTCTGAATAGGGATAAGATCCGAAGAGGGTCTGTGGAAGTGCTAGAATGAAGAGAAAAAAGCCAAAGGAGGATTGCGAAATGGGTCTCTATTGTATAGACATGGCTGAATTAAAACTCTCTTCAAATATTACAATAAATGTGTATGAAGGTCGCATACAGCAGTCCTGGGAGTCTGGGACTGCTATACTTGGCCGTGTAAAAGAGCGGGTGTCCGGTAAGCGCTAAGCCAGGAGCTCCCCTACCCAATTCTGCCGATGTTCTAGGCTAGAGTACTGTGTATACCGATATGTTAAAGAGAGAGACAGAGAGAGAAAGAGGGAAATAGGCCCCTATCTAAATAATGCCTGGCCCAAATGCCTACCCTATCTTAGGCACTCAATAACTATTTCGGGTAATCTTTCCTCATCTCAAAATTTGTATTATTAGCGGATTACTATCCAGACCACACAATAGGTGCGCTCGTTTACGTTACGGCTCGACTATCCCCCAAACGGCGCGATAAGCACCTTACCCCTGTCCTCACCCTGGAGCCGCCTGTTGGTAGATAGCTCAGTCGTCCGCCGCTTAGTCACGATACATCATGTTTGGGGAGATGGGCATCATGGTGTGCGTCAAAACTTCTATCCGATTCTCAATGATGATAGTTGGAAACCGGACGGCGACTCCCTAGGGCCGATTAATGGACGAAGGCCACTCTGTTCTTTCCGGAAACCTCGGCGAAAACACCTTGGATGCACGATTATACCCGGTGGATATGAGCGCTATTCCACCATCGTGGGTCAGTTACCCCAGGCATCATTACCACGCACCCTTGCCCCAATCGGCACGCGTGCTCTAACATCGCATCCGCCCGACTACACGTTCGGCGGGCTCCATTCTAGCACCGACAAACCGGAAAACGCTCTTCGGATCAGGTGCCGTAAGACGACACACCGTAAGACGACAGACAGCTACGTTGGCCGGTTTCAAGAAGTCTCCAACCACAAGTTTTGGACTTGCACAGTTCGCGCTGTTCGCGACTAACGTGGTATCCGGCGATCTACACGCCCACTCGAGACCCTTGTTCGCTGCAGTGTGCATATACGCTGCCAACAAGTAAGCTGCCCACAAATCTGGACCTCGATCGGAGGGACATCAGGGCCAATGCGCACTTAAGGAAGACAGAAGCCAAGAACATGCTTTATAAGGGACCGGAGGATCGGACGGTGGGGTTTATTGAAATATTGAGGTGACATCAAATATTTGGAAGGTGGGTGGGAAGAGACTCGACTTCATCGTTCTTCTTCGTATCGCGGCATCGTTTCTCATTATGACGGACATCGCAGGTTTACACGTCTCGACGCCATTGATTGGCGCCGTAGCGGTTATTCTGAGTGTAAGTATTGGCGTCCAGCGGCGCATAATGCTATGCCCTAAGGCTCGCACAGGACTAATATGTGGTCTAGGCCATCCTCTACTATGTAGTACAAGCGGTTTATCTCTTGTATTTCCATCCTCTTTCCAAATACCCAGGACCCAAACTAGCTGCAATCTCGGATGTGAGACACAGGAGAGCCCGAGGGATACGCATGGATATAGAGTGCTAATGGTTGACTAGCTGTGGTGGGTATGGGCACTGATGAGCGAGCGCCTCCCCTTCATCGTGGATGATTTACACAAGAAACATGGTCAGCCCAGCAATGGCTCATACATCCAGTCAACATTCCGACTAACCCTAAGTATAGGTGACGTGATCCGCATTGGACCTAACGATCTATCCTTCGCCACGTCGGAGGCATTCCAAGATATCCATGGCCATATGTCCCAGGGCAAATCCAGGTTCCTAAAGACGGAATTCTACGACAACGACGATCCTACACCTCGTATCACAGGCGCAAGAGACCCCGAAGTTCATGCACGCCAACGCAAAGCACTCTCACATGCGTTCAGTGCCAAGTCCCTGCGCGAACAGGAGGAGATTGTACAGAGCTATGTAAACGGATTCGTACAGCAACTAGCCAAGCTCGGAGAGGATGGGAAAAAGGCGCTGAACATGGCGGAAACTTTCAACTGGCTGACCTTTGATGTGATTGGTTCGTGTCGCTTCCGTCCTGTCTATTGACTCTATACCTTTACTCATGCTGTACATAGGTGATCTCTCGTTCGGAGAGTCCTTCGGGTCGGTTGAGAATGGCCGGACACATTTCTGGATTAAGATCATTCTCGATTCAGCGCTGAATGCACAGGTGACTTTCCTGCGGAAGAGACTGCCACTCATAAACCTCGTTCTACCATACCTACTACCTAAAGGATCAGGGGAAAGTCTCAAGAAGCACCGAGAGCTCAGCAGAGAGAAGTCCCTGAAACGCCTACAGATGGGAGATACCGGCCGTGCGGATTTCTTCTCTCACATGTTGAAAAAGGATACGATGAGCGAGAAAGAAATGATGAGTCAGACATCAACCCTGTAAGTTACCGCCGAAGTCATTCTCCTAAAGAAGTCATTATTGACTCCAGCGGTTGTAGAATCATAGCTGGATCGGAGACGACCGCCACATCGCTGACCGGAATATCTTGGTTCCTTCTTAAGAACCCCGATTGCATGGCGAAGCTCCAAAAAGAGATTCGCGAGGCCTTCACGTCTGTCAGTGAGATAAGCGGCGACTCGACAGCAGCCCTACCATATCTCCACGGAGTCATCGAGGAAAGCCTGCGATTATTCCCTCCTGTTCCATTCGCGTTACCGCGTCACTCTCCGGGAGCCGTAATCGACGGCCAATACGTACCCAAGGGCACGGCGGTCTGGGTGTCGCCGCTCACGATGCCGCGCGATCCTCGCTACTGGCAAGATCCCGAGTCCTTCCGCCCAGAGAGGTGGGTAGGCCAGGGATTCAACGACCAGAAGAAGGCGAGTCAACCCTTCTCCACTGGGCCGCGTGCCTGCCTCGGGATCAACCTTGCGTATCTTGAGATGAAGATTGCGCTGGCGAAATTAGTGTGGTTGTACGACTGGGAGCTAGCTGTGCCGCGGGATGAATGGGTGCGTGATTGCGGAATGCGTATCCTATGGAGGAAGGCCGATCTTTGGGTCAAGTATCATCCCCGCGTAACCGCGTGAGATAAGAACTAGTATTACGATCACCGCTTCAAGGATTATATGTAATACGTGGTATGATCAATTGATTCCTCAAATCTCTTAATGTCTTCCGGGGGTATTAGGGCACCTGTATATATACTTGAAGCCTCCAATATAACCAACCTAGTTATATAGTCATGGTTTCCAATCACACTGGCGTGTCAGCCGGATTCTGCGCTCCTTGAACCTGGTAGACCCGTGCTGGCCTTGCTGCCGCAGCTAAAAGCTGTACCATGTCCCCAGAGGAGTCTCCAGGTCCGCTGCCAGTCGCATCTGCGGCCGGCACAGGCGCCACTGAAGAAAGAGTCGAGTTACGCCACCAACTCATAAAGTTGTTCCGCTCTTTCACAAGTGCAGCAAGTGCTCTGTATTTCCAGTACCACTCTACTCCAGTTTGGTTGCCTTCAAATGCGAACAGATCGGGTTCGTCTCCCGCAACCTCAGTGTAAACATTGTCCGCTGGCTTGGGTGAGAGTTGACGGACAACACAGGCCAGGCCTAGCGAAGCCGCCAATCCCACGGCCGGGCCCCATTGGCCGATGGCGTCAGGTCCCTCCGATTCTGGAATCATATTGAACCATTTTGACTCAAATGAGAAGATGATAACAAGCAGCGCGATAGGCATGACTACATAGCCAAGCGTGCACAGTATATACCAAATCAGTGCTACATTCCTAGCGTATTTCTTCCGCTCCTTAGAATCCACGACTTCGAGCCGGCTCCTGTCATCGATCCAAGCTTGGAATGGGGATTCATGCTCCGGCAGCGCAAAGAAGCCTACCACCTTCCAAGCCGAGTGTAAGTAGTATACAAGGTGGAAAGCCATCCGTGTTGAGGTTGACGACAGGTGGTTCGCCATCACTCTGCGCAATAGCAGCCGGCGGAAAAGGTTATCGCGAGCCACGCGGGGCGGACGATGGTGATTTCGTGAGCCAAGGATGAACAGTGGATAGAGTATGATGAGTCCGATGATTTGACCGGCCGTGTTATTCGCATTAAACCCTTCTCTATGGCCAGGGACGCTAGGCACTCCTACAGTCAGATCTAGCTTGTTACCATCGCTAATTGTTTGCCACCAGCTATCCAAAACAACAGCGATCGTATCTCCACTATCATATCTGAACAGAACCTTGGGCTGCCGCGAGGTGCAGGGGCTGGGGCAGTCTGTCGTATTGAGACACGTCTGCTGAACGACATAGTGTGTAATGGACTCGTCGAATCTGCGGATGGCGACATTGAGGAACAAGACCGCAGTAACCGAGAAAAAGATCCAACAGTGGTTTAAAAAATTGAAGTTCAGGCCGATGAAGCGAGGCGAGTACATCCGAGCTATGACGGCGCAGTACAGGCTCGTGGAAGCGATAGAAGACAGCGCAATGATGTCAGCGTCGGCGCCGAGCGAGGCCTGTACTGACATGGGAATCGCATGCACGGCGGCCACAAATGAGTACACGAAGACGCCGCCCATCGCAACGGCTGACAACCACGCATGGAATCGGAACGCAAAGGCTATTATAATGCCGATGTAGAATAAGATTCGTTGGAAACGGGTGTACGTCCCGCTAATCGGGTAGACGCACCAGACGTTCCGATAGAACATCAATGTCTCGTTTGTCATTTTTCGTATGGTAACGGGATGGTATTTGTATCAGGCCGAGATCCTAATCACTTATTGAGGTTCTACTACTTATAGGTATTCCAAACATTCGTATTGCCATCAACAACTGGCGCATTCAGCTAATCAAAGCCGACCACGTCAACCTGGGGGCGATGCGCACCCCGCGCAGCCATGTTGCTTCTTGCCTATATACCTTATTTCTGAAGCGACGGTATGTCCCATGTGTGCGTAGTATTTGGGGTTTATCTTACCCTACGTCGTCAATGCTCTCCGATGGCCACGGTACCACGGGCATACCGCTCCCTCCCCGTTGTGGCGAGTCGTGCGAGATGAGACGAGAGATCGAAAAGCCACGATGTTATCTAGTAGCCTGGGCTGTTGGTGATTCGGGTCTGCGATATTACAGTTGAATTCCTCAGACTATATCAGCTAAGGGAAACTAGGAAATGGTATGCCGAATGGCGGTCTCTCAGCTAACACGTGTAAGTAGTATCGGCTTAGCGAGATTTTATTGGGGTTTGAACAACATGTGGCTGAATAAATCCTACCACCAACCAGACTTCCCCGCACCTAACAACATATCGATCAGCAACAACCTAAATAATGGCAGAAGACGAAAGCACGACACATCAAACGATCAACTCCGCTAGAGACATCAAAGCCGATGGCCACGCGAAGGTCCATGTTGGGAATAGTTATTCGACTACTCACAACTACCTAGATTCGAGCCGCTACCCTGCCGATTCCCACCTCGACGAAAAAGACAGAGCGAGGATACGCACCGAATTCCTCAGGCAACTCTCCTCCCTCCCGTACGAGCGCCGTAAGAACAGGAACCCGAAGCGAGCGGATGGCACTTGTGAATGGTTCACCGCCCATCCCCTCTTTCAAAATTGGCGAAACGAGACTTCGGCACTTCTTTGGGTGTCCGCAGACCCGGGCTGTGGCAAGTCTGTTCTAGCAAGATACTTGGTAGACGATGTCCTCCCTTCAACCACTACCAGAACAACGTGCTATTTCTTCTTCAAGGATGATTTCGACGACCAAAAAGCCTTAGAAGGTGCCCTTTGCTGTATCTTACATCAGCTCTTCACCCAAAAGCCTGTTCTACTCTCGGACGAGATTCTAGAAGACTTTGATGAAGGAGACCAGTTCTTCGCATCTTTCTCTAAGCTCTGGAACATGCTCGTCTAGGCGACTAGAAAATACAGCGATGGAGAAATAATCTGCATTCTAGATGCTCTAGACGAGTGCGTGGATCAGAGGCCCTTTGCCCAGGCTTTGACGGAGCATTATAGCAAAGGCAAGGGAATTTCCACACTGAAGTTTCTCGTGACCAGCCGTCCATACCTTCGAATCCAGCGATCATTCCAGGAACTTAAAGAATCACAGCCTACTATTCACCTCAGTGAAGAGAACGAAGAAGAGGTGGACAAGATTGCACAGGAAATCACGATTTCTACGAAGCAACGCATAGAGGAACTATGTAACAAGCTCAAACTTACCATAGAGGAGAAACAGGTCTTATATGCTGAGCTTATTACCACCCATCACCGAACATACCTATGGGTCCACCTCGTCTTCGCAATTATTGAAGAAACCGTCTTTCTTACCAAAAGTGATATGCGTAGCAGCATCCGCAAGTTGCCCCGCACAGTTGAGGACGCATATGAAAGCATCCTTTGCAAGAGTCGTGACCCCGAAAAAGCTAGAAAGATTCTATGCATTGTTGTTACGGTAGATAGGCCACTGACGGTGGGCCATGTGGACCTAATACCGCTAAATCAAATTTAGCTTTTGATAATCCAATTTTACCCCGCGATAATCCAATTTTACCCTGCGATAATTTTATTTTATTCTGCTATATATGAAAAAAATAAATAAATTATTGTATAAAGCAATTAAAATAATTATATAACTAGTTATTAACTTAAAATATTATATAAAAATAAATTAATTGGCGGTGTAAAATTAAATTGGCGGTGCAAGGTTTATATGGCCTATCTAAAGTGGTTTATATGGACATTATACCGCTAAAGATAACTTTATAGCCTGTGCTATATTATAACTACTAACCTAACTGTTAGTTAGGTCAATTAGGTTAATTAGGTTAGTTAGATTAGTTAGATCAATTAGATTAATTAGATCAGTTAGGTTAGTTAGGTTAGTTAGGTCAGTAGGTCAGTAGTTTTATAGACCAGACATTGGTATTGCGGGGTAGAATTGGATTATTGAAGGCTAAATTTGATTTGGCGGTGTTAGGTCCACATGGCCCTCCTTAGCCACTGCATCTTACAGAGATGGCGACAGTGCTTGCTTTCCGAGGGGAAAGTCACCGGTACCATGAGGAGCTCGAGCGAGACACCCCGCCACCAGACCGCCTACGTAATGCGATCCGAGAAAACTGTGGACTTTTTGTTGTTATCCAAGACTCGCATGTCTTTCTTCTTCACCAGACAGCGAGAGAATTTCTGATTCAGCTACCACCCGAGTTATCGGATGCTCGCTCCCCTTCCTTGAAATGGCAACACTCCCTTAACCTTAAAGAGTCACACCGTTTGCTTTCAGAGATACGTATTAGATATTTGCTCCTTGCCGACTTCAAGAAGAAATCTATGGCGAGAAGGCCTCAAGAATCAGATGACAAGGGCAACTTCGTCTTCCTAGACTATGCAGCAAGTTACTGGGCGGACCATTATCGCCAAGCGCATAATACGCGTGATATGGATCTAGAACATTTGGCCTTACAGCTTTGCAACGCAAACTCCCGCACTTGCTCAAATTGGCTAAAGGTTTACGGGAAATTACGACTACAAGAGCCAAAGTTTTCCCGTGAGCTTCCCACTCTCTTGTTGATCGCGTCATATTTTGGGTTGGACAACTTGGTCAATCATATTCTGCAAGACAACAAGACGAGCCTTGATATAAGAGGCACTTTGAGCAAACGAACTGCTCTTTCATGGGCCAGTGAGAAAGGGCATAAGTCGATCGTCCGGTCACTCCTAGATCGAGTACCAAAGCATCAGTTGATCCTCAAAGACAGGTTATCATCCTCATCTCCTACAATTGTAAACCAGACGGACAAGTTTGGCAAATCGCCACTGTGTTATTCTGCGACGAATGGTCATCGAAAAATCGTCCGATACCTACTCAATAAAGGCGCGAAGATTAACACCAGAGACAAGAATGGCCTAACGCCTCTATCGTGGGCAGCCTATCACGGCCATAATGGCATTGTAGCGCTTCTACTTGAAAACGGTGCTCGACAGGACTTTCCATCTAAAACCCTGGAGAGGAGGGATCGACGTGGCCGTACTCCTCTTCAGAGAGCTGCACGGCATGGGAACCAAGTTGTTGCAAAACTGCTACTAGATAGTGGTGCAAAGGTCAATGCTTTAGATTATCGTGGCGAGACGGCTTTGACGCTCGCCTCAACTTTCGGCTTTGATATTGTCGCAAAACTACTACTAGACAACGGCGCTCAAGTTGATGTTTCAACTAAAGATGGTTCGACAGCTTTAATGCATGCCTCAATCTCAGGCTCTAGCGCTATAGCAAAACTACTGCTAGAAAGTGGCGCTAAGATCGATGCCTTGGATAAAGATGGCTGGACAGCTTTAATGTTCGCCTCGTTTGAGGGCCACGATACTATCACAAAACTACTACTGGATAACGGCGCTCAAGTTAATATTGTGGAAAAAGATGGCTGGACAGCTTTAATGGTGGCTTCAGATGAGGGCTACGATGCTATCACGAAATTACTACTGGATAGCGGCGCTCAAGTTAACGTTTCAAATAAAGACGGCTGGACAGCTTTAATGCTCGCCTCACAAGGTGGTCACGATGCTACTGCAAAACTACTACTAGATTACGGCGCTCAAGTTGATATTTCGGAAGATGGCTGGACAGCTTTAATGGTGGCTTCCGATCATGGCCATAGTACTACTGCAAAACTACTACTAGATCACGGTGCTCAAATTCATTTTCTTTCTTTCCTCTTCGCCATTGGAGACCCCGAGTGGCAGCTGTAAGTTTACCCCTTTCCCAAGGCCTGCAGGCATGTTGATGGCTCTTCCGAATGGTTCCATCGAACTAACAACATTCTATTATTATTTAGTCAGTAAACGCCAAACCATCAATAAAATCTTCTGTCTACTATATTCATACTTCGCCCTTTTCGATGTTGGATTAAGGGCAGCATGGAGGATTACATCTGGATTATGTATAGGTAGTCGTGGCGTGCTCGGCAAGGGACACCGTTAGGGGCCTCCATCCATCGCTCAACCGCAGTTACAACTGGCCTTTTTCGCTAGGACCCCATTTGCCTTGGGCGGCTTGGTCAGACCATGACACGACAAGCTAATCGACACTGATTTCGTGACCGCTTAGTATGGAAATAACCTCAGCTAGACACACCCCCTGAAACAGCCAGAGGCGACGGAACCGGCGGCGGGAGAACAAGAAGGCGGCTACGAAGGGCATGAAGGACTACGAAACGGTTGGGAAGGCTTGACTATTATCTATCGTCGGCCCCTCTACTCCTGACTGTTCGGTTTTCAATCCTTCGGTTGGCTCGTCCGTTCCATGCTGCAGTTCCCACTCCTCAAGAAAGAAATCGGGGCTTCGTCAACAATGTTAGCATAGTTCCTAACCGGACGGTAACTAGTTTAGCAGGGCGATATATACGCCCCATCATCTGGACCTAGGCATTGCGTTCATGGGCACTCATCTGGTCAAGACACACGGCGTCAATGCAATAATCTCCGGGCTGGTTTTGCCTCAGATAGAGACAATGATTAGAGGAAGGCCCAGCCTTAGACAGCCTTTTACATAGGCCCACGCTACCGTGGCGCCTAAGTAGACCGAGAACCGTAGCGTGCTTCCCAGCAACGACGTTAGAGACTTATCCTTCTTCCAAGGGTATGATAACGCTGTGTATTGCGGATTGTCATCTAGGCCACGATACGGAGGCTGTGGTTGATGAATTCGCAGTAGCTCCGGCTTCAACTCGGAGGACGCGAATGCAAGATGCTCTTGGCAAAGGCGCATACTTACATTCATTGAGATGACGCTTCGTTTTTGATTAGAGGCCTGATGACTCTGGAGGCGGCCGGATAAAACCTATATTGTTTAAATATACTGCGTATAGTCGTTCAGACTTACGAATCGCAGTGTCTTCAGCACGCCTTTTCACGATGGGTTAGAGGAACTTATTCGCGTTGTTGGCAGTCTCGAGGACGGATGGTCTCTTATTTGGGTCTGGCATATTCTAGGAATTGCATAGAAACCGATTTCAAGTAATCATGACGGCGTCGGTGAGTCTAAGCATGTTTATATAGTATGATTCATCTTCATGGCAATGTTAGAAGCCTAACGAGTACATGTCTTTATGGTTTTGCTTGTTGTTTTCACTTAAGTGGCAAGTTCATATATGTACTTTGAATTAACATGTTAGATTAAGCAATGAAGGTGTTTTCTTAATTTGACGATGCCAATACTCAAGCCCTTCGCAAGCCCCTATTTCCTCACAGCAAACACCGAAGGATGATCTCAAAACACATTATTGACTATGAACCCAAACGCCACCCGTGACCTATCTACCAATGCAATGCAATATTTTACCATCCCAGTACCACACCATGAACCCCATCCTCCCAGCCAGCAGGAGCCAGTTCACCATCTTGTACACTCACCGAAACTATATATACACGAAATCATCTCTTAAACCCAAGCCCCTTAAAGAGAGGCAGTAAACCCACACTCCCTAGCATCCTGAGGCGACTCAACAACCGCCCTCGCAGCACACGCGCCACCCGTCGCGCAGCATCCAGATGCGCAATCAGCATCACTGATGCACTGTCCGGTGATAAACTGCTGGCCACTGCCAGTACCGACATTCTGCGCGCCGGCGGCATTAGGGTCGAGCGTGAAGCTACCAGTAGATGCAGTGCTGTCACTACCACTAGTAGCAGCTGGCGCAGCAGGCGCGGCGCTCGAGGACGCCGGGGTAGTAGCGCTGGCACCGTCGCCGAAGCCGCAGCCGGTCTTGCCGGCCTGGAAGTCGGCGGCGAGCCCGGAGCACAGGCCGATGCTGCCAAAGGTGGCGCAGCACGCGGTGTCCAGCGCGCAGTCGTTCGAGTTGATGCACTGCCCGCCGATGAACTGTGCATGGTTCTGGTTGCCGACGTTGCCGGCGCCCGCCGGGTCGGGCAGGGCGGGCATAGGGGCGGGGATCGCGCTAACGGTCATGGTGACTGTGATAGGTAGATGATGTTAGTCTATCTAACGTTTATGGGGGTTTACTGTTGATATCGACTAAGTTGGAGATGGGATCGACTTACGGGCCAGGATGGCGGCAGTGAGAGTGAATCGGGCCATTTTGATGGTATTAAATGGGGATTATTGGTTGATTATAGTATGAAGGATTTAGTTATTAGCACTAGATGCGAGAGATCTTGCTCTTGAGTGATGCTGGATTATGATGCTGCTGTTGATGATCGGAAACTTGTGATGAACAGGGCCATCTTCGCATCTTATATACGACTCGGGGCGCCATGTAAATCTGAACGAAACATGATGGAAATCTCCCATCTGCGCTAGAACTGTCAAGCTCACCAACCCCGGAAACTGACGTCCGGGAGGCTCAGTTGCGTGAGATGCGCGAGCCTCCGACGTCCTGTGTTTGAGGTGTTGGTGTGTCCCGTCTCCATACAAGGGGGCCACGGCTAGACCTTCGTTGGGACGGTACAACCAACCGCATCGGCCTATCAGAATCCATTTTTAGCTGATCACTTTTGCACCCGCTATTCTTCGAGATCTATTAGTACCAGTGCTGCGGAATTGTGATCTATTCCCTTTCGGCTGCAGGTAAGGTACTATAGTTGGGGAGTCTCACCAAAGTTGGCAGTGAAGTAACGGGGCGCAGATATACTATCTACTATTTCGATAGAAGCCAAGAGCGCTCTAGAACTGCTGTGATGAACTAGCTGTCGGTAATTCAATTGCCGCGGCCTGCATGCATGCAGCCAGCTGTACGTACACATTAACATGATTATTATTAGCATGCTCGGTAGGCAACGCTACACTCAGTAGCACGTTCGGACGTTTTCGTGGATCCCCAGATTTACGAAACGATTATGGGGAGACCAGGCTGACTGACTCCATGGGTTGGTGCGGTATGGCGGCGGGAGATCTGCCGATCGTTGGTAAACCACCCCTTTTACCCCTGAGAAGAATGCCTCGTCGATGATTGACGTTATGCACGACATTCTGGCGATTGCAAACCTGGGAAATCTCGAACATGGGCTCAAATTGGCGAAATAATGGATTGTTGACCTGATGCGAGGGAGTTCGTTGCCATTCGCACCAGTGCGTCGGAGTAGGCGCCGAGAAAAAGCGCCGCCTCCGTCACGGAGCTGAGTTGTGGGTTGCCCGATTCCTTCGGAAGCTGAAAGTTTAGGCAAACATAAGGACTTTCTCGAATTCGATTGCAACTTGAAGCGACGTGGGGCAGTTAAAGCATAATTCTTGTGTTTGGACGAACTGAAATAAGAAGGTCAAAGACACCGGGGTTAAAGCACCTCGGTTTTTGGGAGATCACTCCTTAGTATTGGTGCATTACGTTAAACCTAACATAGTAATAGCTCCTCGGATCTTTTTATATGCTTTAAATTTAGTTAAATTTATATAGGGATTAAAGCGGCGGGTGGGCGCCTTATAGCAGAACCTATATAAAGATTTAAATATATGGTTAGAAGGATTAAATAGGTGCTTATAGGGCCTATAGGGCCCTATAGGCCCTATAAGGCCTTATAGGCCTTAGGGTAAATAAAGCGTAAATAGATAAAATAGCTGTTTTTTTTTTTTAATAGTATTAAGCGCTTAAGTTTATTAAAACTTATTTATTTTATTATATTTAAATATTTAAGTTTATTTTTTAAAAAATAAGTATTATATTATATTTAAATATTTAAGCTTATTAAATTATAGCTATTTTATTTATTTAAGCTTATTAAATTATAGCTATTTTATTTATTTAAACTATAACTATTAGCTATAAATATTATTATAAACTTATATATTATTGCTTAGTTTAAATTTATATAACTTTTATTGCTTTTTTTTTTTAGCTATTTATTTTATTAGCTAGCTTAATTAATTTATTTATTTAATTTATTTAATTTATTTAATTAATTATTTTTATTATTAATTTTTATTATTAATTATTTATTTTTATAATTATTATTATATTTATATTTTATAATTATTATTAATTTAATATTATTTTTATATTTTTTTTATTTTAAGTTATTATTTAATTATTTTTTTAATTAAAAATTTTTATTTTATAATATATTTTATAGC